>MU127903.1:64083-110300 GCA_014904975.1 Marasmius fiardii PR-910 | reverse complement strand
TTGGTACTCTCATAGGGTATGGGGAATGAATTCTCCCCCCTTGTTCAGCTCTCAATAGAGCTGATCCTTGGTTTGGTTTGGTATCATGGTACTCAGTTGAGTGGCTTCTAGCCGACTGAATTGTAGACATGATTTTATTCGTAGTTAATTAGATTCTATTCAAAATTTGGCTGAACTGTAACAAGTGCAGAAACTTGATGTTCAAAAAAGTATAACGCGGTTGTGGGCTAGTGGCCCGGTCTTCTCAGATCACCCGAATGAACACGACAAGGCTTTATAAAGCTGCTATGTTACGGTACAGGTGGTAGAAGAGAAGATGATCTAACTACGAGCGGTGAGGACTTAAATAATATCTGAGTAAGAACCAAACATATACAAATGGTGCCATCTGTGTGATGGCACCATGATGTCGTCAATTTGTTCTAGAGGCGTTACAGAATGCTGAGTAAAAAAGCTCGGAGCTTGAGTCACTACAGAAAGTTCTGGAATACTGGTGAGAGTACTCGCACAGGCTTGTTGCTTCCACAGCCCAAATCTCAACAATATATGGCCACATAACTGTTTATCAACAGATGTACCAGTCTGAAAGTTGTCTGCACAATGCTGCTTATCCAGTGGGGCTGAACCTGAATGTAATGTGCGCCGAGCGGTTACTCGGTTTGTTCCCTTTTACGGACGAATATGGTACCCATACCTAGCCTCGAGTATTTAAGTAGAGTAGACTGATTCATATTCTCTTCAGTACTTTTGGAATCACAGTCCTTATCCCTGTTATTCTGAGAGTCTCTCGTGTGCACGTCACACTGGAATGTGTTGTAGCCCAGAAAGGATGTGTTTGAGGAGCAGAGACAAGTTTAAGAGTTGTTTGGCTGACATTTACATCCATTTCATGCCAAGTATTGAGCTTCAAGGCTGAGACAGTCCAATGAAAAAGGAAGTTTAGGTGAAAGGGAACAATCTGGGTATAAATGCCTTGACTTAACCTAGTGGTAAGCCTCAGTATGGCAGAGATTCAGCAGCTTGGCATTGAGTGAATTGATAGAGAGGTGGAATCCATAACAGGGGCTCAAGCTAGACTTGAACTATGGTATTCAGAGATTGTTCAAGTGGGAAGAGAAATGGCTGGGGATTTGAACCAGAGTGGGTGAGTAGGAAAAGGGTTAGGGATTCAAGCCAGGCTGAATACAGAGCTCAAACAGACCTTTCTAGCTATAATCAAAGCTATTTGGCTTCAGGGTAGTTTATAGTGACATGGAATTAATTTCAGGAGTTCTATCCCTTGTCAATCTATAGACTTTGTTAAACATTCAATTGACAGGAATTGGTGCTTCAGATATGAAGGAATAGAAGTGTGTACTTTAGTTGATATGTATGAACACTTGGTGTCTTGAGCAGGTAAATATGCTGGAACCTCTGAAATGTGTTCAGGGGCGGGGAACTGACGACAACGTGGCTGACCCATTAAAACTTTGCTCTTTTTCATCTAAAATGATGGTGTGCACTATACAATCTGCATTTCTGTCCAGTCCTGATACTGGTTCCATAGTACTCGAGTACAGTAATATACGAGCCAGTGGGACAGAATTCTACAGAGCTCCTCAGCCTTCATTAATCATTAATATGAGTATGCTACTTTATTAAGACATACTGCCATAGCCTATAGCACATTTCATCTATATTGTCTTTGGAGTGCATAGTTGCGCTCGACATTGAGCATGAAAATTGGTGAATTTGTGACAGAATTGTGTGCTTTCCCACACATGTCCCATACCCACAAATATAGGTGGTCCACCACTTCAGGGCACTAATGAGGGACAAGGTTTTGCTGAAAGATACATATTGGAGTCCAGTTCCAAGATTGGAGGTTTAGATTTTTAAAAAAATTGATTGTGCTGGCCTTGAGTTACTGTTTCAGAATGTACTCATCCAATCAATTTTTTATAAACTCTGTATTTAATTTTTCCTGCAAGTACTATGAATGGTTGAGGTGTGTAGCTACCCCTACTGGATCACAAGAATGGCTTGTCCCATTGGCCCGTAGATGGATTGCACTTACAGAACCTCGAGACCGAGCCTGTCGATCTCGAAGCACGACAGACCGAGACGAGTTTCTGAGCGGTCAACGACCGCTAATTTTTTTTTAAACTATGATCTACAAGTCTAAAACCGACCATACACATAGACACAGAAACGACTATGCAAGTGGTAAATCAAAAGAAAAATGAGAAAGAGGAGAGGACAAGGCAGAGAGAGAGAGAGAGAGAGAGAGATTGGGTATAAAGAAAGAATAGAGTCAACAGACTTACTTTCCACGGTTATGATATGTCCACACAGACGAAATCCAGTACCAGTAGTTCAGTATCCACAAGCTGAGGTTGTGGAAATATCCAGGATAATAGGTAAAAGGCTTACTGCCAACCATTCCATGGCCAATGATGATATGTCCATGCAGACGAAACCCAGTTCCAGTAATTGGGTATCCACGAACTGGGGTTGTGGAAATATCCATGACAATGGGAGAAAGGGAACCATGCTACAGGTTGGACGATATGGACGACATGATGGACAAAAGTAGTGATACTCCATCGTGATTTTTTTTGTTTCGAATAATGTTGCTGGTGGCCAGAGTGGTAGTTGTTGGTAATATTGATGTTATGAGAGTTTGTATTATTAGTTGTTGTAGTGTTATGAGAGTTTGTGTTATTAGTTGTGTTGTGAGAGTTCGTAGAATTGGTCATCGTTGTATGGTTCTCTTGATCACTGGCACGGTGTTGCTGATCGTGATTGGTGATTGGGTGAGCTATAGGCTCAAGGGGTACTTGAAGCCGTGTATCATGACTCAGAGGTACGCCATTCGCATTCGGAGGGTCGAAAACAACGGTATGAGCTTGTTCGAAATGCTCAAGCAGAGCATGCAAATCTGTAAGGTGTAACCCGCAACAAGTGAAGTTTCGACACTGTTCCGATGTTGGTAAGGCGATCCAGCAAAGGAAATAAGATCACTCACCATAGACTCCTCATGCAAGTCAGACACATTGAACACATCTCGTATTGACGGTAGTTCAAGAGTTCCTACTGTTTGCCTCAGGCTACCAAAGTATATGAGTCAAAGAACGAGACGGAGAAGCGAGTAACCACGCACTCTACAAACCCTCTGATTTGGTCCTTCATTGGACCACCAGCCTGAGAATAGAGCCTGCCACCAAAACTATAGGAACCACTTCGCCAAGGTGCTGTGGTAAATAGAGAAAGGGGCTTGAAGCGTGAGGCAGAAAAAAAAAGAAAGCAAGGCTATGTACAGCTGTGAAACCTCGTTTCCTGTCAAACAAGAAATCACGAGATTCATGGGCAATTTGAGTTACCGAGAGAATTCAACTGACGCGCGGCTTAAATTATGGAAACTTTGATTGATCTTCTGGCACCAGTTGTCCATGTCATCGATCATCACTAATTTGGTCCAGAAAGCGGAGACACGGCCGGCATGTCCTGTGATCTATGGACCTTTAGCCCGCCAACTGAGTAGGTGGAGGTTTAACGAACTCTGAAAGTTCGGATACTTAATATCAATTTGAGATATCCTAGAGACTCCGGAAATGTGCCTATAAGTCAGACTCCGGATTTCAGTCGACGCCCGACTGTTCTATATACCGTATAGTAACGTTCAATGGCATAGCCTTCTACTAGCTGTCTAGCAAGATAAACGACAGAGAATACCGAATTAAAAGTATTGTACTACAGATTCCGCGTAGTCCGAACACGTGGACCTTAAATAGCTGTTCTCGGACCAAACAGGTTCTTCGTGCATACGAGTGCAAGTACGGAAGTCAAAATTAAAATATCCAAGTTTGGGACTTGGAACAAGCGCACCCCTAGCCCATTGCATTAACCTCGCCGCCGGTCGCATCGGACGTTCGTGTTTTTCTCTTAAAAAGTCCAGTTCTAACACTGATTTTACGGTACTCGAGTACTTATAGAACCTCGAAACTGGGTTGTCGATGTCGAAGCACGGCACACCGAGACGTTTTTTTCTGGGCCTTGATGACCGCTATTTTTATTATGATTTTCCAAGTCCAAACCGACCATACACGTAGACACAGAAACGACTACGCAAGTGATAAATCAAAAGAGAAAGAAAGAGAGGAAGAGAAGACAGATAGACAGACAGGCACACACAGGAAGGGATATACTATGAGAGAAAGACATAGGTATAGAGATGGTCTGGCATAGGTGTAAATAGAAATAAAGATATCAGGTAGAAGAGAGAGAGAAAGAAAGAACGAAAGACATCAGATAGAAAGAAAAAAAAAAGTAAATAAACTCATTGCCAACCATACCACGGCCAATGATGATATGTCCACGCAGGCGAAGCCCAGTTCCAGTAGTTGGGTATCCACGAGCTGGGGTCGTGGAAATATCCGGGATGATAGGAGAAAGGGTACCATACGACAGGTTGAATGATATGGACGACATTATAGACAAAAGTAGTGATGCTCCATCGTGATTTTCTTGGTTTTGAAGAATGTTGCTGATGATAGTTGTTAGTGATATTGATATTATGAGAGTTCGTGGTGTTAGTTGTTGTACTGTTATGGGAGTTTGTAGAGCTGGTTGTCGTTGTATGGTGAGTGTTATTCTGATCACCACAGATCGTGGTCGTGTGGAGAGCGGGATTGCTATTCGAGATGTCTTGTGAAGATACACTCCGTGTTGGCGACGAGGAGGAGGTTTGTTCCGTGTCATCGTCAGATGCTGGTTCACAATGTTCCTTCACTCCATCATCTTGTTCACTCATATTCCTCACACTCTTCAAATCGGAGTCTTCGACATCTGAGGGATAGGACACATCAATATGGAGAGAATTTGAGCAGAAGCCGTGTATACCGTCGTAGATTTGCGCCCTTCCGGAGACATTCAGAGGTACACTGTAGCTTGGGCCTGAATGATTGTACTCCGTTGGTCCGTGAGGTTCCCATTGATCACTCTTTGACCACGTGAAAGGCCACTGGAACCAATCTTCAATAGTGTGCTGTACCGGTGCAACATGGGGTTCACCGAGCACAGTGAAACGTACCCTTTTCATACAACGGGAGCTTTTAGGTAAGGCGGGGGCTTAGTCAAAGGAGAAAAGGGAAGGTAGACGATTGGGATCGTCGTGGGTGCTGGAAGGGAGAAGCGTCATATCGGTGGCTTAGCAGCTTGAAGTAGTGTTTCAGCAACGAGAGTAAGCATGATGCAGCAAGGTTACAGCTGTGAAACACTTCTTTTGAGTGAGTCGGTGGGTGACGTTCCTGTTCGGCGGTGTCGTGATATCAAGTACAATACAAAGATCTCACCCAACTTGAATTTAGCTAGCACGATTTATGGAGGGTTGCGTGAGGAGATAGTTGAATACTCGAACATCACGCCCTGGGCGCCCATAGGAAGAGATTCCATTGATGATCGACGACTCGAGATACCAGTGAGCGCCATCATTCTTGATTCTGCCGCACCAGTTTATTCCGATCGAACAAAAAACGCACCGCAAACTTGAAATGGTACGTACTTAGCACTCATTGCAAATGTGAGATCACAATGTTAGCTGTCGTACACGGTGAGGGCTCCCAAGCTATTCTTTCAATCCCATAGATCATGAATTCCGGGAGCTTTTGACTATGGTACAAACTGTTTTCTCAGGGCCACTGTTCGTTTATCACTGTCAGGAGGACATTTTGTTTGGGATTAAATGTTCACCTTTTGGCCTCACGTTGAACGCGAGTACGCGAGGTAAACCGAAAGGAAAAAATTACTGTTGCGTCCCTGGGCTTTCAAAGTCGTTCGCGGGTCATCAGTCAACCCAATCAGAAAGAAAAGTTGAGAGGGTACGTATCCTTCTGCTAACCTCTGTCAGAAACTCCCAGATGAAATATAGATCAAAACGATGGTGGATATCGATAGTCAAGCTCTACTAGTACTTGGCACCGCCCACGGATTGAAAACATCCCACACCGGCCCGGGGTCCGAGTCAAATATGGAACGAGCGCTTAACGGCACATTGATATTTCTTCAAGTCCAACAGCATTTCATGTCGCCCGTCATCGCATTGATATTGCCATGTACAGCGTAAGTCCACGATTTATTCCCATAGCTCAAATGTCTGCGCTTCTCAACACTTGTGTGGAGTCAAGGCCTCCGAGTCGCAGTTTTGGGAACCTATGAACCTTAGAAGTTCACGATGAGCGATTTATACTGTTTTTACCCTCCGAACGTTGTTCCTGGCTCGGTATACAACCTTGAAAAACCAAGCCGACCATTTTTAAACCGAAGAAACAATTTTTAGGGCCTTGGCAAACATTATTTCTATTTTTTCTTATTCTAGGCCCAAAGACCGACCATACACGCAGACACAGAAACGACTACGCAAGTGGTAAGTTGATTGTATCGAGTTCTCTCGAAGTAGGAAGAAAAAGAAAGAAAGAAAGAAACTAGCGTCCATTTATATTCGACGAATCAGAAAAAAAGGATGGTTCAGTAATCAAAGAACATCACCGGTTACCGCCCTCCTTCACTGGTCCGCCAACCAGACTCAGCGCTCAACAATGCCAACCATTCCACGGCCAACTATGATGTGTCCACCAGTTCCGGTAGTCGGGGATCCAGGAACTGAAACTTCCATGATTACAGTAGGAACCGAACCATGGGAGAGGTGGGACGATGTGGTGGACGACATGATGGACAAACGTAGTTATGCTCCATCGTGACTTCCTTGGCTTGGATCGGCAAGAGTGGTGGTAGTTGTTCGTGATATTGACATTATGCGAGTTCATATTGCTCGTCTTTGTTCTATTAAAAGAGTCCGTTGCAGCTAATTTACACGTTGTACAGGTATCGTTGTTGACAGATGGGCTAGTATCGCTGCCTGCAGCGGACTGGAAAGCGGCACCGGTGCCGCTACAGGGGGGTTCGGGTGTATGTGGTTCTTCTTTGATAACTTCCGCTCCCTGGGAAGTTATCTTGAGCCATATCGTGAGTCGGGACAAGGGGTTGACCTGTTTATCGCAACGAGAAGGGGATGTTCCAGCTCCGTCTACTTTTTGAGCCATATCGTGAGTCGGGACAAGGGGTTGACCTGTTTATCGCAACGAGAAGGGGATGTTCCAGCTCCGTCTACTTTCTCGTCGCGCTCCGTCAAGGGCGCCAAAGCAGGCTTCTTCTGAAAATATGGCGGTGGCCATGTTCTAGGAGCTGGAAAAGATGTGAGTGGAGCATAACAGATATGTATGAGTTGGGAATACTCACTGGTACCTGCCACCGCTAAATCTTCATGGTTGCCATCGAGATAACTCCGCTCAATCGGGGGGGTTCCGAATGTTTTCGGCTTACCATCCTCATGACGTTGGACTCTCTCAACAGCCACCAAGCTTAAATCCCACCATTTGACCCCCGCCTGATCCAACTTCTCATCGGAAGAGCCAAGGTTAGGGCTAGCTTCGTTCTTTATGACACCAAGCGGTCCTGAATCGCTGTCGTCTTCTATTGTCTCCAGTAGAAGCTAAGAGGCACACACAGCCACGTCGGGAGTCCGTCAGAACGGGATACACAATAGAACGGTGAAACGACACCTTTTGCAAATTCCAACCGCATAATTCTGACTCGACATTTATATTCCCATCATCAGATACTGAAAAGCACCCCAGCGGTTGATGAACAGACTTGAAACCGACGCCGGGATCAGTCCCTTTATCTTCATCATCTTTATCATCATCCCGCCAGGGTGCAAAATAATCATTCCAGTCGTGATAAGGGTGCCTCCTGCCAGGTAAAAGTGGGTGAGAGAACTCGGATGGTGCCGGAAATGTCGAGCTGAACGCACATTCAATTGTGAGGCCCTCTTAAACTTTACCCCCACTGGAAACTGGGGGGTCCACGGTTGTTTACTACCAGTTGGAAGGGGTGGGTTTTGGAGAGAAGAGAGAAGATAAAGCTGGGAAGGATAACTTGTCCTACCGCGTCGTGGGGGTAGAAAGACAAGCCTGGAGGGGGCTCGTGGGCAATATTGAGTGCGAGATAGATACGATGTACACAGCAGTGACTCATCCTTTCGCTCATGGCGCCCATGGGGCACTGGCAGGTAATTGTTATTTTAGTTGGGATGATACCTCAGCGCCACCAAGCGCCCGGAAGCCATATATGGTGGTTATATTGAGGCTCGGGAGTAAGGTCTACCGCGAAATTTCTCACACGGAACGTTCTTGACCAAAGAGCACGTTCCATATGCGCAATATTGCATTGACAATTGATCTGAACAGCAGACGTTCCGGTTCCCGGATTTCGAATTAAGTACGGAACATTCCAGCTGTCAAAACAGCATATTTCCTCGCATTGGGGTCGAGAGATAATTTCACAATTAGGTCGGCGCTTTCCAACGCTTATTGCGATGCGGATCAAATCAAGGCCTCCGAATCATATCTTGATACTCGATAAATAAGCAACGTTAGGAATAGATCAATAAATCAGCTACTAAACTATATATACTCGGCTTTCTGGATGTGGGTAATTTTCAGAGACAACACTAACCATCAACCCTTTCCTCTCCCACTCCTTCAAAGGCTCATAACTCGCCTGACTCAAACCACGCGTCAATTGCCACCCGGACAACTCAACGACCCGCAGCTTCGCTACACTCGAATCACCGTTAACAAATCTCGACCCCACCATCTCAACGAGCTCTGCTTGACCATCAAAATACTTCCCATGTCGAACTTGCAGCCTAATAGTATGCAGCTTGGGAACAAAGACGCGTTCAGATGACCAAATCAGAGCCTTCAAAAACGACTTGGTTATCGTCCTATGAAAAGGAGGCTCCTCAAGCAACAAATCCCTGAAAAAATCAGGCTTAAAAGTCTTTCTCCAAACACAGTGATCATGCACCGTGAGCTCCTCAATCGTCGGTAACACTTCCAAAAACGCCAACAGATCACGATCGTCCACCGGGATATCCTTCACCGCTAGACTCTTCAACCGCTGCCCCGATCTCTCTGCAAACTTGCGCATTACGTAGCGCGGCCAATTGAAGATATCAACATCCACATGAGGACGATGGGCGAAAATCGTTAGGGATTCTAGTTTGGGAGCAGATACGGCCGCGAAAAAGTCATGAAGGATGTCATAGGTTGGTTTCCGGGTGTGCTTGACCGCAATGTTGATCGTGATGGAGGCCAAGTTTGTGCATTCCACGGGAGCAAAACCACTCGGAATTCTGATATAACGTGGATGGCGGTGAGAGTTTTTGAGAACGTTCTGGAGGGATCCTTGGAAAGTGAAAGATTGCAACTGACTGGCAGCGCGCATGAGGTCGGTAACTGGGATCGTTTCTTCGGCTTCGAAGGTGATATAGCTGAATCGATCTAATCGGGGCAGGGATTGCAGCCAGACTTCAAAGGATTGTGCGAATTCCTCGTATCTCAATGTAATACTCTGAAAGTTGGGAGCATCAGGGAAAGGGTGCGAGGAGACAGGATAATCTATCAGGCCTTCCTGGAATGAGGATGATTCGAGGACAGGGAACGGAGTCAACAAAAAGCGCCACAACCTCTCCAAGACAAAATCGTGGAGAGTATCGATGTTGAAGTAACGCCAGCGAGGCTGTTCGTCAAGGAGTAAAAAAAATGGGTCGAAATCACCGTCGCCTCCATAATAATCTGAAGGGACAGTGAGATAGAAAGACAGCGGAGATTTTTTTGATCGGTTCAAGAAGACCTCGAGGATCGGAAGAATTCTGTCCCGGAATCTAAGATCAAGTGAGAAATTTGACCACAGCAAAGGTGAATTCACAGTAATCTGCCTCCAATGTCTGCAAACGCCACTCAGAGCTACCGTGTTAGACTCCCAAATTTTTCTGACGCCGAATACATTGTCAGTAATGTCGGAGCTCGTAAAACCAAATATCTTTTTCAGAATACTGGTTGGTAAACGGTAGATGGGGGAGCTGTATGGGGGAGTAGTCATACGAGTGGCTTCCTCCTCCCGGGTGGTACGAATCATAAGCTCCTCCACAGCGAGAGCACCCTCCTCTAACCTCCTTTTGATAGTAAGACAGATACTCTGATGTTCTGGAGAAAGGGAGGATAATATCCGCTGCTGACCCATCACTCGGGCGGGCTTCTTTATGTATTCGAGGAAGATGCGGTGGCCTTTGGGAAGTATGGTTTGTATATCCATGTCGCTATGTCCTGATGAAGAATAATTAAACGAATGTTCAGGGAGAATTTTTGAAAGGGTGGGCCAGTCACCTTGTCAAATGGTAGCAGGTTGTAGTTCGTGAAAGAACCGCCTGAGTCACAGTGGCTCGCGACGCGTTTGGTAGAAACGGTCACATGCATGCTCTCACGCCACACAATGGAACGGCTATAAAAACACAACACATGAAAGCTGTGCTGACCTTTTTTCCAGGAATCCCAGAGTCGCGTCACTGATCACTCATGTTTACACTCGTGCGGCGACCATAAAATGCTCCTAGCAGTGAGAGTGTTAATCCTGAGGAATAATTGAGAGAGACCAAACGACAGGATACAAAGTTAAAGAGTCCACGAAGACGAGAACGACACATGGAACAGATGTTCTACATCAATCCCTCTTTCCTGTACTTCGATTCGACCTCATCTAATTTCCAAGCTAAAATAACACGCTATGAGTTCAAATTCGCCGATAAGGTGTATGGTACGACTCACAAGGGACACTGTAGTCCTCCTTAAGGTCTGGGCCATTGTCGTAACTAAGATACCACTTGGGGCGCCTTTTGAACTCTCTTCGCAAGCCTTTGGCAACTTGAGTAAGTTTCTCTCGAGGAATATTGCGATACCGATAGTTGGAGATCATTGTGATGAGAATAAGGGGGTATTCATCCCGTTCCTGCGTGATGGGAATACTATCGGTGATACCGTTACTTTTCAGGCCGAACCGCTGATTCAGGTTTCGAAGAACGTGATATTTCTTCACGGGGAGTGATGGTGAAGGCTCGTCCTTGGGAAATATGTTCTGTGCATCGACGTAGGCGTTGAATTCATCCAGAGAGAGGGCGACTCCGTATTCAAAAATCGGAGGTTTCAGGTCGTATATAGGGTTAGGGAAGTATGCTGGACATATTTCCATGAAGGTTTCATGATTAAGGATGTAGGCACGTGTAAGTTTCTGGATTAAAAAAAAAATCAGAAATGTCAAGCTAAAAGCAGAAGAATCGAAGACGTACGTGGTTGAGATCTTCCATGTTAGGCGGTTCCTCTTCCTCTTTCACTGTAGATTTTGTGCCACGAGCATCGGGTGGTAGCGACATGACAAAAAGGACCAGGAGGAGGGTGATGATTGGCGGGGCAATTCGCGCATGCCAGGCTATTTATGTTGCACTATGGATTCCATAATTTCCTGCTCCTTTTTGAGAATGATTAATATTGATCATGTACTCTCATATCCCTGGTAGTATATCGGTTAGTACACGCGCCTGTCATGTAATGGTGGTCGATATTCGCGCGCGAAAGCTGGGTTCGACTCCCAGCCAGGGAGTCTTGGTACTTTGATGACTTCTTTTTTCTCTCCCCAAGGAATCCATAAGCTGCTCAAGGTTTGGAATAGCGGGCTTCATTTTTTACCAGAAAAGAAATACCCAAAGCTTGCATCGACACGGAAGGTTTGACATAATAATAACCACTTTTAGTCCTTGAGCCACATTGAAACAGTAAACGATGTTAAAATACAGGAGACGTGCGCCGCTAAACCCTAATCGCACTAACAGTATAATACACGCCACCCAATCCCTCTACGTATCTTATCTCCTGCAAGGCATTCGAAAACATCGTATCCAGATTCCCATTAGTCCATCCATTATCCAAAAAAAGCCGTCTCGAGGATTCCATATACCTCTTCACACAATCCCTATACCCTCTCCCAGCCTGTTTCATAGGCAACTCGGGGCGATAATCTCCAATCGGCATAAACGCCAAGTAAGTAGTCACGGCTGTAAACAGCCCAGATTCAGCTATCAGCTGCGGTATCTCATGCTCTACGGTCGGACGAATACCCAACCGCTGAAAGACCGTTTGGTTCCATTGTTCATAGAATCCGGTGAGACGGGGAGCGGAATTTTGAGGTGTTCTGTCTGGGTATCGAGTAGCATCAAAGGCGGGGTATCTCCTCCATTCGCCGGAGAAAAAGACTCCTCCGGGACGAAGAAGCCTTGCGGCCTCGGTGATGATAGTTCTGTAGTCTCTGACCTAGAAAGAAATTAAATGATCACCCCCACCCCCGCACCGACGGGTTCAGTTTCTATTTTTAATAAACGAGCCGCGAGAAATTTGATGGACTTACTGTTAATGAGACCGACCGAGCGTGGACGACGTCAATGGATCCGTTGAGAAATCTTGTTTGGGTGTTGATGTCGTGAATCTCGAAATGAACGTTGTTGGGGAGATCAATCCGAGGTGCGATGGGAACTAGGCCAATAATCTGTTTAGAACCTGAACGGCAGAAGAAAAGCTCGAAAAGGAACCTATATCAAGACCATGAAAAATTACGTGAGGAAAGGAACGGGCCATTTCTATGGGCCTTCCGGAAAAGATAAGCTCGTAATCGTTGTGACGGAAGGGAAAGGAAAGACACTCACCATTGACCGGGACCAGTTCCCAAATCGACGCTGACCCTCTGTCCGGACGGGATGGGGACTAGGGCACTAGCAACTGGATCGACAAAGTTCCCTCCGAGCAAGAACTTGAGGAGTTCGTGTTCCTTTCTAATTCTCTGGAACGAAGTATTCTTTGATTCAGACCAAACTCGATGATAGAGTGGGGCGAATGCAAACATTTTGCTCGGGAGTGTCAACTGGGAAAGGGTAAGGAGCTGTAGGACTCGAATGGTAGAGTCTGTCGACATCGTTGACGGTGATATCGACGAAATGTTCCGCCATTTCCTCGCCCGAGGAAATTTCGTGCATTTCTTCATCATCTTCGGGAAGTTGAGCGTTAGCATACATTTGTGAAAGAGAAGAGCTTGGCTAGGTAAGAGAGGCTAATGACTGAACAGGTTATATATACCAATGTCCCACCAAGTGTCATCCGTGACAAGATTTTCAGTCTATGGGGGACGTTATCCTTCTAGGACGAGAAAAAAAGACATACGTGGTGCTTCCTGGATCGAGGCGCAAACAAAGTTTAATGGAAAAGATGGTGTGTGAATTTTTTCCATCAAGGCGAGCACAAAAGGAAGCCACTGTACTTGATCGTGCTCCCATCCCAGTGGTCTAATAAACCAAAAAAATTTCCAGCAAAGTCTCTCATACATCAGCCTGATGCGACACTTCTGGAATGTACTTATTACTTGGATCATCCGAAGAACGTGGTACCTGACGCACAAATTCCAACAATGGGATGGAGTTCGGCGGTTTATCCTTACTGCGGAACAAACCAGTGACCTATCGATAGAAGGAAGGAAGGAAAGAACTGGTTGATTTTATCACTTGCCTCCTTGTTGGGAACATCATACCACCCACTATATTTTTACAACTTTCCGTGATCTTTTTTTTCCCGCCACGGTCCAAGCGAGGGTTCTTGATAGGCTCTTGCCATTCGGCAACGGCGTTTTCGCAGGTTAAAGCGAGAGGATTTAGAGAATCTGCCCATCGATGCCGAAAGGAGTTGCGTCATTTTATATATACCGAGCTCTCAACCGCCCAATCGTGGAAGAGGATACCCAAGACACTTGGCCATTTCGCCACGAAGAGGAGATCTCGATCAGGAGAGCAATTTGTACCGAGAGTGAGGTCGATAGGCCACAAGGCATTCAAGGTTCAACCCGGCGGACAAGGGTGTAATATCTATTTATTAATGGTGTCTAGAGAAAACATGCTCAACACAGAGGTTGAGCATAAGGACGCGCACTCACAACATACACTAGGAAAATGAAAATTTAAACGTACGGCGAGAAGGGTTTGAAGACGCAGATATACCTAATTTCTGCCCCTTTGAGAGTCACATCGATTTGTGAAAGATGTATCATCGATGGTCATTCTGACGCGGTCATACAGGTACAGTGGCACAATTATACCTACTTGAAACCCGTCGAATTCCATAGAGTTGTTCAAGTTTATGGCCAATCGGCGATTTGTGGGAGTGCGAAGAATTGGGGCGCGTCCCCACTTTCGTTGAACGAGTGGTTGACAGCGATTAATATGCTTGAATCCAGCGTGTTTGTGAGGACATATTGAGAAGTACTAGTTGGCGGAAAGATAACTGTGATCCGATTCCGACTAGAACACAAGCTGTATCACTTCTTGACGATCGTGACATTGGAGAATGGAAGAGAACAGTTACGTTCATTAAAAGGCGGGATAAACTTAAACTTGAATGACGCAACAGATACGGAATTGTCCCCCGCACTGACTTTCAGACTCTGTGTGCGAACGAGATTAGTGGCCGCTCTGCCAGCACATAGAGAGCAAATCGTGTGATTGCTAGATGACAAGGGTTAATAGTATGTTCCTTTGATATCAAACTTTATCTTCAGGTATCAATTAGAATTAGAAAAAGGGCTTCGAAGAGCCACCGCAGCACTTAGTTGGTGAGCTGAATGGGAGGCTGAAGAGAGGTTGAGACTGTGAGAGTAGGGGGTGAAAGACTTGAGTCTGGCGCCGGTTCCAGATTCTGCCTGGGCCCCGCGCGCTTCGATGACATTTCATTTCCCACAGAAGCTGCGCACCAATGAAAGCGGTCACGACTTCCACGGTTGTCCACCTTGACGTCGACCTGGACCATTCTATCCGTTTCCCGTATGTTCATCAAGCTTTCTTCCTAATTTTGACTGAAAGCTATTTAGGGTGTAAAACCTCCGCGTCTGGAGGTGTCAATTTTCCACTTCAATAAGCATTAAACTCGAGCATACCGATTTCGAACGGAACGTCATGTTCAAATCGGTTTGCTGCACTGTTTATTGAATCTGAATCAGAGGTGAATTACTGCGGGCTACACCGCAGCTAGAGTTAATATATGTGCTCGCGCTAATGACCCGCAGAGAGTTCATCGACGGACAACCACGGACGTGATGATTGGTGTTACTCAATGTTCCCCCAGATGAGCCCGCAGTGTGTTCTCTTGACGCGCCCCAAGTAGTCATGAGATTCTTTCTAATAAGAGATCGGCAAAAGGTCCGTGCTTTCCCAGTGTTGAGTTTGTAATTGAATTTTGACAGAAGGCTCTGCTTAGACAATTCTGCCATCTAAACGCCCAGACAACACAGGGTCCCTTGAGCGCTCGTTTCATGTCGCAATGACTCGGACATGTTTATTCACTACTTGGCTCCAAACATGCCCGGACGCTTCTTTCAGCTCACTACGTGCGTGGTGGCCTATAGTATGGTCGTATGCACCACATTTCATTCATATAAAAGCACAAAAAAGGGCGTTGGAGGCCTCATTATCCCAGTATCCACATTCGAGGTCGATCTTTCTCGCTTACAATGTTCAATTTGCAACTTGTCATTTCCGGTCTTCTTTCCATCTCCGTTGCGCCTCAATCGACCTACGCATACAATGATCACACGCAACACGCCTTCAAAGACATTCAAAGAGCGATTCTCGCTCCCCTTGCCCATGGATAAATGCGTAGGCTTCCCCCCGATATGAATTACACTTTCCCCACGGCTTTTATATCTCTTTAGATTATCGAATCATGGATACCTTCCACGCGACGGAAGAAATATCACTGTTCAGGCGATGTCCAAGGCAGTCGAAGGGACTTTTCGTAATTATGTTCTTCGGTGTCCTGGAGAGACTAAAAGTGAGAACATCCATTTCCCAGAGGTCTTCAACGTTCTCGCTGCAACCGTCGCCCTTTCTACCAAGTTGGCACTTGCTTGTTCCAAACAGCCTACTACCTTCGATCTCGAAGACACGGCGTTGTACGATTATGATCCTTTCCTCCTAATTTCTTTGTTCCCTCACTGGAGGTTTAGACACGGTTGTTTCGAACACGATACATCTATCTCTCGAGGTGATGCTGCACTTGGAGATAATCTCACCTTTAACGGGACTTTGTACAAAACTTTGGCGGAGAAAAACCCTGGCAAGGACTTTTATGACACCGAGGTAGCTGGGAAAGTTATGAAAGATCGCCTCGGGTTTTCCTTGGCTACTAATAACGCTACCGTCAATACCGTTAAGGAATTTACTCTCAGGTCTACGGAGGCAGCTCTTTATCTTGCGGTGATGGGGGACGGCAAGACAGGAAAGGCTCCCAAGAAGTGAGTTCAAGTCAAAGACTTTCCTCGTTTCACTCTTTCAATGAACTTGTTTATTTCTTTCTCAGATTCGTGGACATCATTTTTCGGGAAGATCGGCTCCCTTGGGCTGAAGGATGGAGAAGGTCGCTCAAACCTATCAACCCGGAGACCATTCAAGCGTTGATACCTCGTATCCAAGCGTCCGCCGAATGGAGCGAGTCTGGAGGATCATACGCTGGTGCTTTACCCATCGTTTTCGGATAGATTAGTACCACCTATGCTTTTACTTTGATTTCAGAGTCTTATAAAGTCCTTTTACCTCCGTTCTTTGCATCCTTTTTTTCTTTTGTTTTCGGTACTCATTGGAAACTGAATCAATCGCGGACGCCAATACATTCCTTGAACAGTCTCCATTGCCGTTGCCCCTTACCAGGATCAAGTTCTGCTTCCGTGGAGGCAGTTTTACTGATCGTTCCTTCGTCGTCATGAATTTCCAACTTTCAGCGAGAGATTCGTTCATTCAGAATGTGAAGAGATCTGAAAACTGCCGAGAAGTTAAGCAGAACATGCGCCGCATACATAATTGAAGCCTCAACAAGCGAAAAAGCTTGAACATCGCGGCGGGTCCTTGTCACTCCGAGCCTCGAAAACTCATGGACGTTAAAACGTTAAAAGTCCATGCCCTGAAACCCTGCCAAGACTATGACGGCTGGTAACCTGGGTGAGTTAACGTTAGTCCCTATCTTCAAAAACAAAATCGACTCACCGTGGGGTAGCTCCGTCCATAGGAGCTTTCGAGTCTCTTCCAACTTTGGGGCCTAACATGAGAGCTTTGAAGTTTTGAACCGCTCGTAGGGTCTTAGATCTTGTTGTCCCAGTAGCATTTTAAAAACCAACCTCAAAAACAAAATGAAAAAAACTCAATCTGTCGTCCACCTGCCACTCCGCACAACATCGTGTTCTTCCTTCCGTATATTTTTTGATTATGCTCTCGACTGAAAGACTACCCGGATGCAAAGATCTACTCAGACTATGTGACCAATATCCAAGGTACGTACTACTACGATATGCCAATGGCAGTGGCGATGAAACTGAAGCTAAATCGATTTTTTTCCGTCACAGGCCTACCCTCATTCACACTGAGATACCCCCACTCAGACTCCCCCCGTCTCGGTCATCTACGATCCAAACCCCAGTAGAAACCCATCGATCTCAGTCTTATCACCCAAAAATTTACACTGTCCGCCGCCGTCACATTCACATACTAACAAACCCGATCACGAGTCCCGAGCCGAACCAGAACCAGAACCACTGGAACCACAACCGGGCCTCCCAACCGTCTTCCCCATTCACTCGAATCTCCCCACCAGAACCGAAAAAACGTCAAGACACAATGAACAGAGAGAAACAAAGAAAAGCTCAACTGGAGAACGATCCCTGGAGCGACAAAACGCGTTTGACGCCCAAGAGCGTATTTTGTCTTGGATGTCATCGTGAGATCAAGTTGGACAGACGGAATGATTATTATCCTGGGCTTTGGTTGAAACATCGTGGACTCTGTCGGGGAATCGTGAGGGAAGGAGAGCCTTCAGCGGAGCTTGGAAGGAATGAATCCTTGAGGAACGTTGAAGAGATGGAGGTGAGTTCCTGCGGGGGTTTTTTTTCTTGCTCTGCGCTGAACGGTTGGCTGATTCTCGGATGGGTCTTGAATTAGACAAGCGATTCTGATACGGACTTTTCGATGGAGCTTGTTGGGCATGATGCATGATGAACATGCTGCACGAGTTCTCGTCCAGCTGAGGTCCGGAGATTCGAATTCACCTTCATACTCGGTTTGGGAAATGTGTAGTTGCAAATTTCGCTTCCGGATTCTGTATCTTTATATTTGTGATACCCCACCCCCCTTCTGATTTCTGTGGTGTTTTGCTCGGTTTCACTTTTTGCCACAGACATGTAGTCACTGTGTTGTATTAATTAGTCTTTTCTTCACCTCAAGTTTAAGGTTAGCTTGAACGTTGAACTAGTAGTGATTTGTACTAGCGTTATGATTGCATTGAATACTTAGTACTTCCGTCAAGCAAGCTGTCACCACAGAGCTCCAATGTCCACAATGGAGTGGGGATGATGTCTCGGAGATTCGAAGCCCCGTTGAACTTCCCTGGGAACCTGACGAAAAGTCGTAAGTATAAAATCTGGTTCATTAAAGTCTTTCTCGTCACCTCTCAACACTTGTCTCTTGTCTCTCAACTTCACTAGACACCAGAAAAGACAATGTTCGCCAAACTCATTCTTCCCATCGTCCTCTTGTCCGCTGCGAGCTGCAATGCACTAGCACTCGTCAACATCCAGCAGAACAGCTGTGATGATGCCCTTTACAAACGTGATATGCTCGTCATTTGCGAAAAGGTCACCTCCACCCGACTTGGAGAGGTCAAGCAACATGTATGTTATGAGCCTTTTTTGGAGTGACTTTTGAACGACTCAGCGGTGCTTGAAACTTTAGGTTGAATGGGAGAGTCATATGCCAGCCTCTCTTTTGCATTGTCGTACGTTACGCGTCAATTCTCATATAGAAATTTGAACCTCAGCTCATTCATCCGTAGTCGGGTCTTCCAGTATCGAAGACATTTGTGCCTCCCTCGGCATCGAAGCCACCACGGTACACATTTCTCCTGCCATTTACTTCCCACCTTTGAACCATTGTTTGTGCAGACGTTTTCCGATTACCCGGACGTTGATACCTTTGCCGGAGTGGATGCAGTCGCCAAGGATGCGCAGGGTCGTACCGTCGGCCATCGTACCATTCACAGTGGCACCGCCTGCGAAGACTTGACTGGTACAGCTACACAGTTTGATATTCTCCAAGTGCCGGCTGGGTATGGTCTCAGGGTCTGGTCGCACGCAGGTTGTGTGGGGTTGGGGAACAAGTACACCAAGAAGGGTACCTATCACACATCCGGTCGGCTGAGCTGGAGCGTAGAGTCGCCACTGTAGAGTAACATCCTCATCATATGAAAAATTTGTTATTTTTGTCACACAATTTCCAATTGTCATCCTTGATTCCTGTAAATATGATTTGTTTCTCCGGCGTCGTCGCTGTTTTGGTCCATTATCTTAGGTGTGAAGTAGGAATAACCGTCGAGACTACCAAAGGTGAATGTGATCATTTGGGCAGGGCATGCTTATGGTGCATCCACTACTTGAAACACTAGTATATTGAAAGAGTATGAGGAAATCAATGATGGTGCACACTGGATGTCGCACAAGGACTCATCTGGAAATCCTGATCTTGTCATTGTTTAAACTATCAGGTAAATCACACAGCTGGTGGTGGATGCTATTTGAGGTCAAAATAGTGGTCTGGAAATATGATATCATACTTTTCCCAACACAAAAAAAAAACACAAATCCTGCTAGAAAATATATCACAAACCAGTAAGATATTTGGGCAATTTATCGCTGTTACAAAACACTACATACACTGCTGACGGTGAACCCTGTTGGGGTGCCAAATATGGGTACCCCAAATGTAACGAGTTACTTGAAAGTAACAAATATGACAAATAATTGTGACCAAAATAATTCCCAAAGCTGCATAGTCTTTGGCCAATATTTGTAGCCTGCCAGAAAATCTTTCCAAGGATATTTGGCATTAAACAAAATTCTAGAATATTTGACCAAAGCCAAATATTGATTTCAGATGATGATGAATATTTTACTCTCCCAATTTATTAAATGTTCAGTAGAAACAAAAAAAAAAAAATAATTTGGAGCCAGATTTTTTACTGGTAGAGTACTAAACACTTCCAATATTTTCTCACATTTCCAGTTTCCAAAGGGATAAAATATTCAGAGCCCCTCCATTTCATATATTTGGACCTAAGATCTCAAATATCATCAATATTTCCCTTGGGCCTTTTGCGTGCCTTTTTTGGCGGTTGTTTTTGGCGGTTCTGGCGTCTTCTGGGCCCGGGGAAATATTGATGATATTTGAGATCTTAGGTCCAAATATATGAAATGGAGGGGCTCTGAATATTTTATCCCTTTGGAAACTGGAAATGTGAGAAAATATTGGAAGTGTTTGGTACTCTACCAGTAAAAAATCTGGCTCCAAATTTTTTTTTTTTTTTGTTTTTACTGAACATTTAATAAATTGGGAGAGTAAAATATTCATCATCATCTGAAATCAATATTTGGCTTTGGTCAAATATTCTAGAATTTTGTTTAATGCCAAATATCCTTGGAAAGATTTTCTGGCAGGCTACAAATATTGGCCAAAGACTATGCAGCTTTGGGAATTATTTTGGTCACAATTATTTGTCATATTTGTTACTTTCAAGTAACTCGTTACATTTGGGGCACCCATATTTGGCACCCCAACAGGGTTCACTGCCAGCAGTGATATATTCAGAAATCCAGGTATTCAGAGTCCAAAAGGGCAAAATATTTGGAAGCATCCAGGAAACACTCTAGCATCCTAAATATGCGAAGTTTTCAGAGAGGCATTTATTTTGAATATTTCTAATCCCTGTTGAAAATATTTTATCTATTTCAGTAAGGCCTGTTTGAGTGCAACCACAGCGGGTAACACTTAAAGCAACAAAACTTTAGGATATTTTGAACCAGGATCAGAAAAATTCAAAATGGACAACTGTCCAAATATTTACCATGTTTAGAATGCTGGAGTACATGTATTTTCTGAATGTTTCCAAATATCTTTTTGGACTCTATGGATACTTGGATTTTAAATATATGTAGTGTGTTTTATGGCCAAGTATTTAATACGTTTAGGAGTAGTAAACTGCCCAAATATCTTACCAGCTTGTGATCTATTTTCTAGCAGAATTTAAGTTGTTTTTGTGCTGGGCAAGGTAAGGCATTAGATTTCTTGGCCACTATTTTAGTTCCAAATAGTATTCACAGCCAGCTGTGTCACTGAGAGTAAGATTCAAACCAGTTGAGATGAGTAATTTATTCTCTTCTGTTATAAGGTCATTGAAAGTCACTGTGCAAAGAAAAGTTAGCAAATTTCAATGTAAGAACTTGTATATTTTTGTTGTGGAAGGCCGTAACTGACACGCTTTTCGTGTATCAGTCCAGCCATGGGTAAGTCATCAACCCATCAGGGACCCCGGATACCGGGCATACTCACATCAGCTTGGGAAAAGAACCAGTTAAACAGATTCTGGCTGAAAGTGGTCCTGATTTATGCTAAATACAGTATAGAATAAGGAGAACATAAATCATACCTAAAAGTTAATGACTCTGGGCTCCTGATATCTGGGCTGGTAGGCCATGAATAAGGAGCCATTTCGTGTTGCTGGAAACGAGAACAAAAAGGCAAAGAATCAGGACCCATCTTTTATTTATTACCTGAATGATGATAAACTCTCTCTGATTCGTTTTTACTTTAGCCTCCCCATTCCATTATGATGATTCAAATTACATACACCCCACCTCTCCTCGTGATAAATCAACATGTCAGCACACTTATCACAGATTCACAACACCTTTCTTACCCTTGAAGAACCTGACTCAGAGGGCCACATTGATAGTAGAGGAACTGTTGATGTTTTGTGGGCTTTAGGCACAAGGTGGTTGGAGCTGGCTTTCGAACTACACAGTGATGGTAAAGGGGTCCAATGTCCATACTGCCACTATAGGTTATTGTATGGTAACAGTGGACTCATTTATTTACTGCCTATATTATTGTTGGGCTCTACACAGCACCCTATAGCACTGCCCTATGTCTGCTACTTTGAATAAGAATCTGAATGAGGTTTCTTAATCACGGAGTAGCAAGGAACCATCCTCATCATATGTGGATGTCCCAAGTCCAAGCCACTCACACCGACGATTGTATTTATGTTGTTTAGGGAAACTTTCAAAGGCTTCACTAACATTTCTCTCACCAAACAATGACTGACTGTTATCATCATCAACAAGATCTCTGGTTGGGGAGGGTGGTCTAGTACTATAGCATTTACATATGAGTAGAGCTTACAGCACTCATGGTGAGGTCATGACTTGCAGATCAGTGAGCAGATTATCATACCCCTGAAAGCATGAGACATAGGCTATGTAATGCATTTTTCCAAATTGAGGATGCTGCAGTCCAGATAGAAATTTGGCTTTTGGATAGTTGGAATCTGTCATAGAAAGATCATTGCTGGGCTGCCATTGCGAATATACTTGACAAAATCTTTGACACTTCCCATTGGAATCAATTAGAAATCCATGGTTCACTGGAGTGTTGTCAAGACAGAGTTGACTATCCCTGGATTACCCATAGTTTATACTCATAACAAAAATGGAGCAACATTGTTGCCCAATAATGAGTATTTGCTTTGACTAAGATCCTCTTGAGTTCATCCAACCTAGAGAACCAGCTACAAACTTTTGCAACCTGTTTGTACACTATAAAAAACTAACGATAAGTGCAGGATAACAGGTTGAGCAGCAATAAATGAAGTACTGACTTGTCTTTATCACCGCTCCTCACTCGTACATTACAGCCTCATCCTACGTTGTAGCATCTATAGTGTGTTTGACTAAAACCAGCTTGATTATTTAAGCTCAAGGCTCGTCAAAGAGACTCCCTGCATTGTAAATTTAATGACCAGCTATGCTCAGTGGATCTACTATATTGGCAATCTTGAAGTTCAATGGGTAGAAGAGTATGGAACGGTGTGCCGAACTGCTAAGCACAGTGAGTCCTGTCTAGGGTCATGAAAGCGCTGGCTATTTACATCATCTCTTCCATTCAGGAAAATGCTTTGTTCATCTATAATCCACAGGCACTACAATATATTTCTCAGATGTCTGAGTACAAGTATCCGAGGGTGGCCCCTGAAGTTAGAGTCTTTTTTCTCTGAAGGTGCAAAAGTCTGTTGGTACTGCCAATGAAAGAATTCAAATCCCGCGTTTACTGGAGAGCATTCGCGGCGGCTTTTGACTGATTTCCATACTCACACTAGCAGGTAGTGTGAATGCATTAGATTGTGTTGTTCAGAACCATACATCTTACCTAACGGCTTCTGTTACCGCTTTGGTGCCCTTCAAACGCTACAGAAACCGCTTAGACAACATTGCCGTAGCTGGCGCGACTATGTATGAGCCATCTATGCCACGTGATCTTGTGTGATTGTGTGGCGACCTACCTCTCCCCCTTTTCTCTTCATGATAGCCCATCGCAAAAACTGGTCTCTGTAGGTTTTATTTATTGTTTCAAATATCCTTTCACTGTTGAGGAAATTGCTCCCAATGATAGCAATTTTGGGGGCAATTTTCCTGTTGTAGAATGCTCATAACAGTGTTCTTCTAGCAATTTTGTTGTATGGGTCATTACCAGTTGGCCCTTAGATAGCTTATGCTGGGCAGCTTTAAGTAGTGCTTGGAATTGTAATCCATACATCTCAAGTTAGAAGTGATTTTATGTTTACATAGAATTTGTGGCAAGGTTGAATTTATGTCATGGTTTGAGTTGCACTTGTCATACATTTGTTTTGTTGTTTAAAGTGAGTAGACATTTCTAGTCATGGGACAGGTGAGTTTACTTGATCATTGTACAAGTAATTCTAACCTTGAAAAATTTTTTAGCAGTACAGAACATGTGTCCATATTTCTATGTTATGAAGCTAAATATCACTGTACTGAGCCAACTGTTGTGCAATCTCAGCCTCAGAATCCCCTCCATCATTTGAATCCTCTGCTTATGCATCTTACAGATTACTGTTCTCCCCCTCATCAGAGCTGAAATCACAATAAACATCAATTACACTTTCATGAGTCATCTTACTATCTCCAGATAGTATGAGAAAAATTGAGGATGTGTAATGGCCATATTTTTTTACTATGCACCATTAGTAGACCCATACATATTCTTTCTCCAAGCTTAGCCCTTGTCCCTGAAATTCATTCAATCTGCCACCAGCAATCTATTCTTCATTTTTCCCTCATGTTTTACCATTTATCACACCCTTTCATTGGGTCTGAGACCACATATGACCTCTCCAACACTTGTCCATGGACCCTGGATACAAACTTTTTTCACTTTGTTATACTGGTCAATGCACCATAAACCATTGCCTCCTGCTGACACAAATTGTTTGCAATGCAGCCTTCCATGTTTTTGCTCACAAAGTAGATTTTGCTCCTATCATAAAACAGTCCCAGGTGATGTAAACCACTGTGCCAAAAGGCTGGCAATGATTGCTTCAGCAATCATTGTGGGACTTGCTATATAAAGTCATTGCATACTCTATCACTGCTCCACTCAGTGATGTGGGCCATGGTCACTTTTTGTGACAGCTCCCATTTTTGGAACCATGCAACAACTGCCCTATATCAACCATAATCTGTTCAGAGTTAGCAGATGAAGGACTAATCCAATTATAAATCTTACCTTGAGACTCACATATCTCTCTCCTGAAAAAGCAAGTTAATCATTTCCTCCCACCCAGCCTTTGGAAAGTGTTGGCAGAGTACAACCATTGCATCAGAGATTGATTCCACTGTATGTACTGAAATCTGATAAACAATTGAAAGCTACAAGAGGGTGGAAGCAGTATCTTTATATTTGTGATACCCCACCCCCCTTCTGATTTCTGTGGTGTTTTGCTCGGTTTCACTTTTTGCCACAGACATGTAGTCACTGTATTGTATTAATTAGTCTTTTCTTCACCTCAAGTTCAAGTTTGGCTTGAACGTTGAACTAGTAGTGATTTGTACTGGCGTTATCGACGCATTGAATACTTAGTACTTCCGTCTCGGATCGAGACTAAGTACATATTAACGTCAACGAAGAAATACGGGGACCTTGGTTCTAAATAGACTATCCCTCGAAGCGAACAGGCAGTAAACAAGACGAAGCTATGTTGTCGTCGGATTAAAGGTCCAATCAGTTCTGGTATCAGTAGTGAAAGTACCCATTCTTTTCCTACCAAAACAGCATAAAATCACCTTCATACTTGCTGGAGACATTGAAAATGTATTGCCTTCAGATGTCTCACTGGAACCTTAGAGCAAAAAATGCTTGTTTGTGAAGATGTTGCGCTTCTTTCATTGTTCGGGGCGGAAAGCATCAGACTTTTGTAGATGCAGGGCACGATCCATTAAGTATATTAACCCGAACAAACACGACGTCAAGCAGCCACAGAACTCGAAAACCCGCTGAAGCCCCGAACCGACGAAAAGTCGTAGGTATAAAATCTGGTTCATTAAAGCCTTTCCCGTCACCTCTCAACACTTCTCTCTTGTCTCTCAACTTCACTAGATACCAGAAAGACAATGTTCCCCAAACTCATTCTTCCCATCATCCTCCTGTCTGCTGCGAGCTGCAACGCACTAGCACTCGTCAACATCCAGCAGAACAGCTGTGATGATGCCCTTTACAAACGTGATATGCTTGTCATTTGCGAAAAGGTCACCTCCACCCGACTTGGAGAGGTCAAGCAACATGTATGTTATGAGCTTTTTTTGGGTGACTTTAGTTGACTCAGCGTTGCTTGAAACTTTAGGTTGAATGGGAGAGTCACATGCCAGCCTCTCTTTTGCGTTGTCGTACGTCACTCTCATCCAGAATTTGAACCTCAACTCATTCATCCGTAGTCGGGTCTTCCAGTATCGAAGACATTTGTGCCTCCCTCGGCATCGAAGCCACCACGGTACGCATTTCTCCTGCCGTTCACTTCCCACCTTTGAATCATTGTTTGTGCAGACATTTTCCGATTACCCGGACATCCATACCTTTGTCGGGGTGGATGCAGTCGCCAAAGATGCGCAGGGCCGTACCGTCGGCTCTCGTACCATTCACAGTGGCACCGCCTGCGAAGACTTCACCGGTACAGCTACACAGTTTGATATTCTTCAAGTTCCGGCCGGGTATGGTCTTAGGGTCTGGTCGCACGCAGGTTGTGTGGGGTTGGGCAACAAGTACACCAAGAAGGGTACTTATCACACAACCGGTCGGTTGAGCTGGAGCGTAGAGTCGCCACTGTAGAGTAACATCCTCATCAAATTCGATACGAAGGATTCGTTTTGGTACACAATTTCCAATTGTCATCCTTGATTCCTGTAAATATGATTTGTTTCTCCGGCGTCGTCGCTGTTTTGGTCCATTATCTTATTAGGTGTGAAGTAAGGGTAACCGAGACTACCAAAGGTGAATGTGATCATTTGGGTGGGCCATGCTTATGGTGCATCCACTACTTGAAACACTAGTATATTGAAAGAGTGTGAGGAAATCAATAATGATGCACACTGGATATCTCACAAGGACTTATCTGGAAATCATGATCTTGTCATTGTTCAAGCTACTAGGTAAATCACTGAGAGCAAGAATCAAACCAGTTGAGATGAGTAATTTATTCTCTTCTGTTATAAGGTCATTGGAAGTCACTGTGAAAAGGAAATCTCACAACCCAACGTGATGAATTTTGGTTTTCTTTGACGTGAAATCTGGGTTCACACATTCAATGTGATAATGTGAATAATGTAAGAACTTGTATATTTTTATGGCCTGTTTTTGAGCCCTTTTGAACCTACAGACAAGCATCTAGATATTCCTGAATGGCTCCGCAACACGTCCCAAGAAGCTGTACAACATATTCGTGTTTGCTCCGCTCGAGTCATTTCGTAAGTATATCCTCTGTGTTGTCCTCAGACGCACAGTACATATTCCGGGTGGAAGCTCATCCACGGTACGCAAAACTCAATCCCAACGCAATCAAGTTTACCTCACTTACTCAACAGACGTCATCCCTCAACGTTCCCATCCCCAGCTAGTGAGTCTGCAGCGATCTCATACTCGGCCCTGCGCTTCTGCCATTCCTAGAAAGGGGACTGGACGACTGTCCCACCATGGTTGGAAACGCGGAAAAGAGCTACTTTTCCCAAATATCGTTTGCTCCAACGACTTGCCGTGGTTCACGAGAAGCAACATGACGATAGGATATATTCCCTTTGGCATTTCAGTTTTTCTGGGACGTGAATTTGAAAGGTGCTTACCACAATCTACATATTGACAGGCGTATATAGGTTTACAAGCGTTCAAACAGATAATCTGATCACAGAAAACACCAACGCTGCGATCTATTTGAAAAAAAAAAAAAATCAGTAAAAGCCGCATGTTGAAGCTTTGAATCCCGAAAACGACAACGAACGCCAGAGAAACAATACAACGATCCCGATTCTATAAGAAGCAAAAGGATCTTCTCTCCTCTAGTTTTATGTTCTCCGACAGCTTCCAAGTCAAGCTTGATCCACATCCGGAATTGCCTACCATTGTTTCACTCTTGAATTACTCAAAAGAGACAGACGAACAATTGTTCAAAGTACGACCCACCAAGCTTTTAGCCCCTTAACGCCCGTCGCCAATATATTCATCAACAAAGACGATGCCAGGTTTGACACTTGACAAATGTCAATAGCGCGCGTCAACGACTTACTCGAGGTTCGGAAGTGTCTCCATCGACGTGCGGGATGCATTGAATGGTGGCAAGAACAGAGGCTAACGGTGATTGTAATCTCGTTCAGGTTCACAACATAGGACGACACTCACTTGCGGCGCAACAGAGAAAAAAGAAGGGTACATAGAGCAATCTCTTGTAGTCCATGCTATACAGTACCCATGCTCTCCAAAATACCCCTGCACCTGCCAAAACGTACTGAAGGTGGAAACAAGACATGAGCAGGCATGGGGGCATCAGCGCATCCTAAGAAAATCGCTATGTTTATCAGGACAAGAGCACCGAAGATCAAGTTGAGATGTGTGACTGGTATTACGGTCAGCAAAGGGCCGTATTCATTCCTCATGACCCCTTTCTGTATATGGTACAGTAGAGCAGTCAACTTGAGAGCCCAGTACACAGCCGAGATGGAAAAAAACATGAAGATGGACATGATGAGGAGGTACTTCTGCAGATCACTCTTAGACCAGTCTTGTTAGTTCCATGTCAGCTTCCCTCAACCCGACTTGCTATTGCAAAAGTTGCTCACATCATTAGATAAATTGATAGAATGGCCAAACTGGCATAGATTCCTGGTTATAACATATCAGGGACTTTTCCCCAAAGGTCAAGCTAAAGAGAACTTCACCATAGAAGAATGTTTGGCAGGCTAAACCAATGAAATGGTAAAACACGATTGTCCCTTCAACTGTGGGCCAAACTACTGGGGTCAGAGAGAGCTGGGATGCCATTGAGAGCTTATTCCTAACAGCTGCCAGCCCGATACACGTTAAATAGTAATGCTCCCGTTCGACAACACGGGTGTTCGAGTATATTTGTGAGAGTACTGCTTTGGTCGACGGTTTAGCGCTTGAATATCAAAAAGGCAATACTTAACACATACCAATATAAGACTAAGTATTAGGCGTGACATGTGACCCTGTGACTCTGTGACCATCAAGTGATGCGGTCACGGTGTCCCTGTGTCACGGCCTGGCTCGCCTTGGTACCTTTGAAGTCCTCCGCGTGGACCAAGTTTGAGTAAGAGCTGAGCGGGACCACCCGCAAAACGAATCTCTGGAAAGCTCTAAAAAGCTGCTCAAAGGAGAATTACATCACTCAATCGAATGACATTGGGTGACTACATCCGACAACTTGAAAAACCAGTGTGCGTCTCCATCCAACTTGGCGTTTTTAAAACTGACTTCCATTCAATTTCCACTGCGGTAGAGAGTCGAGTCAACTTTTAGCTCCTCCTCCTCTGAAGAACAGACCCCGCGCTCGTGCTCAATCCTGTCTGGCAATAGCATCATGCAATCTCACCCTTCAGTTGAGCTGAAAACTTCTGTTTCCTCACGTTCCGCAGCAGCAGACTGCCAGAACCCAGAACTTGAAAGGCATCCGAGGATCAGGATCGGGTTTCATAGCAGCCAGCCAACGGACAGTAATAAAACTAACTTCCGTACCAGAAGACGCTCAATTATTCATGCATTGAACTACCACTTGGATTCAAGTTTACAACGAGGAGGTTTGGTGATTCGTCCCTTTTTTCCGGGAGATGCACGGTTCACTGAGGCTATGGTTTGAGAGGTATTGTTTTAATTCAAGATTGTACGGTATGTACCTTTTTTTTTTTTCGAGGGGTGAAGAGAAACTGGGTCCTAAAGTGATGATAATACGCTTTCTGAAGCAGAAGGCAGCGAGCAGCAGCCGAAACTGAATCGTCACAATAGATCGATAGATTACATAGATACGGGGGTACCTAGCACCCTCACAAACATTCCGGTCGTCGTCATCCGCGATTATAAATAACGGGAAATCGGAAGAAGAGAATGAATGAATGTGGAAAAAACAGAGCTGCGAAAAAAGAAAAAGGGATCAAGTTGAGGAGTGACCATGAAAGAGTGAATGAATGATCCGAATAGGCTATCGTTCAAAAAAAAAACAAAACAAACAAAGTATCCAGATTGGAAGTGAAAAAAAAAAAAAAGAAAAGAGTGTATGTATGGGTCTCGCAGAAGCATCTTGAACGAACCAAGGCCTGGTTCAACAACAACGAGGGCATCCAAGAAGGAGAAAAAACAAACAAACAAACGACCATTTCAAACATCGTTCGTCTAACGACTACCATTCGCCCTCAAAACCAACTGCAACTTTCTCAACTGCATAAACAACTTTTTCCACCACTGCGCCCTATAATGGTGATGACGATGACGATCCTGAAGATAGTCTCCACTAGACGCTCCCGGACTCCCACCAACAACATCCTCCACCCTCCGTTCCAAACCCCGCTTTAATACCCCCTTCTTATCACCATCGTCACCACCACCAACACCTCGAACAGAGCCAGCCGGACTGGGACCCTCAGGCGAAGGAGGCGCCGTAGAATAAACCGAAGGAGAATCCCTCCCACCACCCATCGTACTCGCCCGTTGATGACGCTGATGCTCACCAATCCCAACGGCAACATCCGAACTTCCAGGCGCCAACCCCAAATTAAAAAAATTCATCCCGTCCCCCAATCCCAACCCCAAATCAACAGCCGTATCCAATCCGAACATTCCAAAGTCGTTGTTGGAAGAAGAAGAACGATTCGAAGCGGCAGAAGTAGTAGCACGAGCTCCAGCTCCAGGATCTCCGTTCTCGTCGCGTTTGTCAGGAAGACTGGGAGGTGTCGTCGTCGTCGTCGTCCGAGATTTGTGAACGTCCTTCGGATCATCAGCATTATTATTACTATCATTCTTCATCATCATCATCATCATCACTTTCGGCTCTACCAAAAGCCGAGTCGAACTTTCTATCCTCTCACCAGACGAATTCATAACGGTGTCCATCACCGAATTCCATTCATCAGGATCTGATTCGATTCCTTTAACACAAAGCTTCGAAGATTCCGGTAAAGGTTCTAAAGGCGAGGTGTCCAGACTCAGCTGTAACAGAGGGGATAGCGCGCGTTGAGGTTGAGGCTGCTGCGTACCACTACCACTACCACTACCACTACCGGAAATGGTGTGATGTCGATGAGTACTGCTTGAAGTGACGCCGACGCCGATACCGATACCTTGCCATTCTTGGGAATGATGATGATGGGGAAAAGGAAAAGTGCGAGCAGCGGCAGCGCTGTCTAACGAGTGTGAACGACGATCGTGACCACCGCTAGCGTTGGGAGAGAATAAAACGCCATGTTCGTCACTGGAGAGATGAGGGCCACCACCGCCGCCGCCGCTGCCAACGGTGTTGGCGCTCCATACGACTCTTCGAGTGGGGTCAATGGGCGTTCCACGACCGACGTACTTGACGAGCTGTCCGACGCCACTGGAAGAACCTTTCATAACGTCAACTGCTGACGGTGTCTCGTTTGGCAAAGACGGCGTATCGGTTTTGGAAGAAAAAAACGACAAAGATTTCAAAGAGGGAGATCTCTTCGGTATGAGAGGTAGCGGAGAAGGCGAAAGCTCCAACGCACCGACGTGATCGGAAGAGGCGATGCCCGTCGCTTCCAAGATGGGAGATGGGGGGTTGGAGAGGCATGTGAGGTCGAGTTCAAAGTCACTGAAACCGTCGCTCTTGAACGTCGATATGATATCGTATTCCTGTCCTGAGCTGTTCCCAGCATGATCAGCTTCGACGTGCACGAGGCTACCGTGTCCGCTGTACTCCAATAAAGGTCTGGTAGACGAATCTGAAAAGCCAGAAAGAAAGCTGGAATCCATTTGGATAATTGGCTTGCTTTTCCTTTGACGTTTGGTGGCGTTAAGAACTAGTAGAACGGCGGTCTGTCGAGAACGGCACTTGAGAAAAAAAGAGCAAAAAGAAGGAAGGGACGATTCGAAAAAAAGTAGCTGCAAAGAAAGAAAAAACGTACCGAAATCACCACTCCGACTCGAGTAAAAAAACCAGAAAATAGCCAACTCTAGTGATTGACGGGACCAGTCCACTTGGTTGTAGTAAGAGAGAGAAAGGAATGGGAGAAGTGAAATGGACCGTAACTTCCAGCGGGGTCGATAATTTGACGTATAGATTCCATGGAGAACCACGGAGAACTCCCTTCATATAAAGTTTACCTTTTTTTACGTTCGTCTTCCCTAAGAAACGTGGGATTGTGGCGGTAAGCGTAAAACGGGACCTTGGCATCCATTCAGGAATCAGGGAATTTTGCCAACGTCGTTGCTGATCCCTCTCACCTACGCTGTACGCTTCAACCAAACCACCACAGGGCACTACCACTACTGGATTTCCAAGCAAGCACCCCTAAAGCTTTGAAGAAAAGCTTTAGCTCACGACTCCGGCTACGCAACTAAAAAAAATTAAAAAGAGGGACGTACAAAGCCGAGGAAGTTGAGCTTCTAGGTTCGTAGAACTGTAAAACGGATCCTTCCATTTCTTTGAAACAATGAATCCCCCCCCTGCATTCACCATTTCATCATTTGCCAACAGCTTGCTCAGTGCGAATCTTCATCTCCCCCCGGGCCTGAGGAAACGAGATCCTTTAGTACCCCGTCCGCCCAGTGAGAATCCAATTTTTTTGATGAAGCTCACGGTAGGAACGGTAGACCCAGCTTGGCTCTAAACGACGCTTCTTCCAGTTCTACAAGGATGGAAGAAGGGTGGTGGTGGGGGGGTTGGTTAAACCTTATCAATCATCATTGGCAAAATTGAGATGATTACCCAACCTAACCCACCAATTCTCCCTCCGGCCCACGAAAAAAAAAAAAAAAAAAAGCGGCGGAAACGAGTCGCCCGACCCTCTCCCTTGACGTTGAAGGGCGCGAAAAAAAAAAAAAAAAAAAAACAAAAACTGAACTAATACTAGATAACTATCACCGTCCCGGTCAGGGGTGCACGGCGCCCGGCGACTCACGTGTTCCCCACAAAGAAGCCAACCCCCCGAGGGCCGAACAACGCCCAAGCCCAAAAAACCCTAGGCGGCCTAGCACTAGCACTTTTTCAGACATTTCTCAAATCTCAGATGGATCGCAGAAGGAAATTTTTTTTTGATATATATAGATATATTTCAGTGAGGTGTAATCTACAAAAAATTTGCCAGCAGTCAACACAAGACAGAGAGATAGAGGAGAGAGAGAGAACGAGAAAAAAAACGAAAATAGCAAGAAAGGGATATACAAGTAACAGTCTCAAGGATCTACAACGAAACAAGAAAAGACAACAAAGTCAAGTGAGGAGAAAAAAGTTCGAGTGAGGAATAAGTAAAATCAAGGAGGCGGGGCGGACAGCACCGGTATACGGGAAACGCGAGCGCAACAAGGAAAGCGGCGAAGGGGGAAAGGTTAGGTAGTGTTTTTTTCTGTCGAGATCCATCTATCCATAAGAGAACAGTATCCCGGGGTTCGAGGTAGGGTATATGTATATAATGGAGAAATCACGCCGAATCAATAAAATAAATAAAGGGAGGGTCAGTCAAACTCCACTCCCAACATCCATTTCCATATGACAAGTGGAATACTTCGTGAAAGAAGAAAGCCACAGGGAAAACGAATGAGCCAGGGTAAGGTAAGGTAAAAAAGCCAGCGAAACCCGCCACGATCAAACTTGATCGTGGTGGAAAAGCATGGAACATGAAACACCGTTCCGTCCCCCCAGATAAGGACTAAAAACCGCCGAGACCGAGACCCAAAGAGAACCCAGTTGCGTCAAGTCAATAATAAGACATGACGGAAATAATATTCCTTCCTGCCTTCCATCCATCCCAAAAAAATACCACGCTAAACCTTAAAAAAACTGAAACGGCAGAATGAATGAATGGATGGAAAAAAAGGTAACGGCTAGGAAGCAATAAACACCGTTCGTTTACGGTAGAAAACGGGAAGACGGGGGATATTGTTGATGGTCGCCCAAAGTGAAATTGAAAGCGTTTGGAGTAACATAGCTCCACTATCAAAGCTATTTTCCGGCGTCGGGTATGATAAAAAACCTTCTTTTTAAAAAGTAGGTGTAACTCCCGTTTTCTTGTCCTTCCCTTCCCCCTCCTAAACTACGCAACCGTTGAATTGGGTGCCAGGCTATCGAAAACAGCGGAAGAAGGACCGCAATGACAGATGAAAGGCGACACAGGGTCAACCGATGATACGTTCCCAGCGACGACAGACAAGGTTGCTACAGCTCCAACAGCCATTTATCATCCTGTCTTAGGACAGCAAGGGGAGAAGGGCTATCAAGCTTCTTCCTATCGTCGATCTCCCCCTCTCACCCGTCGAACATCAAAAAAAGGGTCACACCGAGGCCGAAAACAGCCCATGAGAACTGAAGTCCTTTGCCACGTCATCAACCGCAACAAGGAAGAGTCGGGTGTGCAAAACATTCCACGCAGAGCTGCAGAGCACGGGAAGGGAAGGGAAGACTACGCTGCGTTTTTCTGGGAAGCTGTTCATCATCGTTGGCATCAAAAAAAGGTCCGGTCGTGGCGCATTGAGTATAGATTCTTTTAGAAGAATGAATCTAATAGAACATTGAAACAAACGGAGGAAGATCGTTGTGGACCCTGAATCAAGGGGTGAGGAAACTTGGGTTCGATGAGTAAGTTCTCTGTTGGGTGCTGTGTTCATGCTCTGGTTCCCGGCTTCAATCAAATGAGGTCCACAGAAGCATCGGGTTTCGGAAGGTACGTGTATGCGATATTGGCGACATTTGGAGAAAGAGGTAAAAATATGGCTAGCGGAGGGACGCGGAGTGGTAATGGCAGGAACAAGTACCTGGGCATCAATCGAAGTGAGTATATATATCAAGAACGACCCAAATGGAATCCAGAAAAAGCGACCTCACCAGTTTCGTCTCACTATTGACACCGTCATCCTCCCATAGCATATGATCATCGCGCATATGAGAAGCAACCGAAAATGGAACATCGGAGGACGCGGGATGGCATGGCAAAGAGGAAGCTGGGCATCAATCGAAGTCAGTTTTCATACATATATGGCATGAAAAATATAACGAGAAAACAAGCTCACCTGTTCATGTCTTCCCTTGTGCGCAGTCGCAATCGTCACCCCCAGTCCATATGATCGTCGCAAAAATAAAAACAGCAACCCGAAGAACGGATACATCAAGTTGGTATCTCGAAACTGCGGTTTATGCGGAACAGCAAAAACATCCAAAAGCGCACTCAACCTCCCACACAACACATCAAGCCAAAGAAGAACGAAAAGAGCATTTACACACAACAGACAACGACTTCCACACGCCCCCCCAAATCATTCGGCCACGGAATCCCCACATATACTAGCCACGAACAGTTTTAAAAACCCCAGCTACCAACAACTCGAACAGCCCCCAACATTCCGTTTAAGCCTTCCCTTGCACACTCAATCGCCATGATCGACCATCTATCCCCATCCTCACAGGCGAAGAAAACCCACTGGGAGACGACGGTTCCGAATGCACTTCGACCATCACTTCCAATGTTTCAACCCTCTTCGCTCCCCCACCTAAACCCACCCGAAAAACTCAAGCAGCGACATACCCCAAAGGCGGACTAGGGCTCTGACTCCCGTGACTACTACTCTGACCCCTCAACTCCTCCATATTCGTCAACGGCATCTGCATCTGCATCTGCTGAGGAGGAGGGCCCATCATCACAGAGCCTAAAGAACATGTCGACGAGGACATTGGAGAGGGCACTTGCTGCTGTTGGTGTTGGTGTTGGTGTTGAGACATAGTATTGTTGCCCGCGGTTATGGTCATGGTCATGTTGGAGGGGGAGGAAAGATGGTTGTCGCTGTTGGCGCTGTTGCTGCTGCTGTTGCTGCTGTTGTTGATGGTGGTGGTGGTGTTGTTGGTGTTGCTGGTATTGACCACCGGGGCCCCTGGGGAGACTTGAAACCCCATCGGATTGTACGACATTGAAAACCCCATGTCCGTTTCCACGTTCGCGTTCGCGTTGGTCGTTCCGGTCATGGGGTTCTCTCCCCACGTCGGAAAATCCTGGGGGTTTTGTGGGGCGTTATGCGAGGTGGCATCACCAGCAGTGGTGGTCGGAGCCGAAGAAGGAGCAGAAACCGTCGGAGACGCTGGTGGTGATACCACAGTACCAGATTCATTCGTGGGAGGGGAACTCGAAGATTGAGGAGGAGGTTGCTCAGAAGAAGGATGAGAAGGAAATCCAAACCCCATCCCAGAAACGGTACTCTCATACAACCCCATCCCACCAACTTCCATACTCATATACGTATCACCACCACCACCACCTTGCGGTTGCAACAGAGGATCAATAGCAACAGACGGATTCCCCTCTCCCCCACCACCACCTCCACCACCAGTAGCAGGTACACCCACCATCTCTGCAAAATTCGAAAAGAATCCACTCTGCCAATCCGTCTCTGGCGTTGCAGGAGGCGAAGCCGAAGGGTTCCCTGAAAGTAATGACGGACTGGTACGCCTCACACGACGTCGAAGTACACCCCAATGAACACCTTGATCATGTCCCCCATCAATCATTTCCGACGTCAGCGAACTGTCAAAGAAAGGACTAGGTCCAGTTTCAAACGTTGAAGGCGACAGTCCGAAACTTGAGGTTCCTAACGGAGTCGAAGTCGGCGAAAACGGCTCCAGAGTGACAGCTTCACCGGCCCATATCCTCCTCGTAAGTGGATTGACAGGCGTTCCTGAGGCGATCGAGCCGAACTTTCGAGAGTAATAGTGTAACTTTCTCGGACTTGTCTGGGTCGTCGGGGATACAGGAGAAGAAGGAGTAGATGTAGAGAAGTCGGTGATGAGGCTACCCGGGGAATCATACCCTTCAACCGACGTCGGAGCGGAAGAGGAAGCAGGAGGAGCTGGGGCATCCATATCAAAAACAGCCTTAAACTGGTCCATATCCCTCATCCGGAGTTCTGGTAAACGAATCTCAGAAAGCTTGGGCATCGACAGTAGATGATGTTGAGCTGGCGACGAAGGGAAAGCCGTGGCAAGAGGAGATGTCGGTAGAGGCGATGTTAACAATGTAGGAGACGAAGGCACTGGCGCTGACACAGAAGGCGTCGAAGGAGCATTGAACCCAGAATGGGTTACAGACCCAGCTCCTCCAAACATCATAACACCCGTTTGCTGCATCTGCGTCTCATTCTGCTGAGAACTATGCACTGGGGAAGGAGGAGTTTGCGATAATGAAAACTCCATAAACACACCACCCTTTGGACTTCCAACCTCTCCATCTCCGTCAACATCGATATCCATGATTGTCTCCTCACGTCTACCACGTTCACTACCACGTTCACTACCACCAGAACCTCCACCAACACCTCCATCTCCATCCATACGGACATCAACGTCCGCATCAGCATCGGCGTCCGCATCAGCATCAGCATCTAATTCACCCTCTTCCACATCCAAATCAGCATCTTCTTCCAACTCCTCAGAGTCGGAATCAACATCTCCATACGCCCAATCCATTTCTTCTTCTGAGAATTCCATATTCCCATCTCCCTCCGCATTGAACTGGAGTTGCTGAGGGCTTGGACTGGGACTAACAGGCGAAGTCGAAGATATTGGGAACAGCGGGTGCGGTTGGTAGTGCTGGTAATGACTCGCAGAATGTTGATTCGAAGGAGAATGAGGCGAAGGCGACGACGGAAACGGAAACGGAAGACCCAAAATCTGGGCTTCGTGTACTCGGATATTCTGTGCGCCAAGTTGAGAACTCCTGTGTGAAGGAATTAGATCAACGTCAAAACGCAAGGAATCGAGGATACGAGACGACATCGAAAGCAAGCGAAACTTACAAAACAGCAACTCTGGCTTTACACATCCCCTTCCACATCGCCCATCCGGAACCTGCACTACTTCCTCCTCCTCCCAACACGGAAGAACCTCCTCCTAGTAAAGAAGACCCGCTTCCATCATCGACAGGCCTCCAGTTCCCCCATCTATCCAACTCCCAAACGGTTCCTTGAATGTATCTTCGACCTTTAGCTCCTAATCTTCGGGGGGTAGGTTGTGGGGAATCTGAAGAGAGCGAGAGCGACGAGGATCCGGATGATGGTGTGCTATCAAAAAGGGAATGGGTAGGTAAAAAGTTAGCGAACGATACGCAGGAGACATGAAGAGCACTCACGGCGACAAAGGACTCGTAAAATCTTCAAAATCAGCAATGTGCAAATGGTGTTCCTCCCCACGCTCTCCGTGCTCTCCGGGTTGCTGATGCTCCTCAGCACCAGAATCAAAAGGGTTAGGTAATGGATCAGGTGGAAGGTCCGGTACATCAGGACACGGCAACGAGTCTATAGACATGGAAGCCTCAATCACTGCTACATTAAGTGTAGAGCTGGCCGGCGTTGTTGTTGTGGTTATCGTGGTGGTGTCAGTCGTCGTCGAAAGGGGTACGAGTGAAACAGGAGGCGTTGGTAAAGACTGTGAAGGGGGCACCGAGGTCGAAAGGGGAGTAGGAGCAACATTCTCATTATTCTCTACGCTCGTAGAATCTTCCTCTTTCTCTTTAGGATGGTCACCGTTCTGCGCCTCTGACTCCGCGGCGATGCGGTTGGTAACACTAACACGTGCGGTGGTATCAACCATCATCTCCTCAACACCTCTCTCCTCCGTTGACGAAGGCGAAGGCGTCCCCACGACTCCTGATGCAGGTGCAGCATCAGGTACAAGAGGTGATTTTGGGGAAGCACCAGGGGTAGTAGGAGCAATAGACTCAACAACCGTCGCTGAACTTGGACTCGGACTCGGACTCCCACCAAGCATTCTCGACCTTCCTCTAGTCCGAACAGGGCTTCTCGAAGGCACATTACTCGGAGAACTACCCCTCGCTCGACTCCTCCCTCTCTGAGGGGGAGTTACAGGTAACACCAACGGCGGTAAACCCGACAAAGAACCGGACCCTGCCAATAACGGTAAATCAGCAGTTTCAAGGTCTTCATGAGACGATTGAGGTGAAAGTGCTGAAAGGGTGACTGTCGATTGTTTTTTAGGTGTAGTTGGGGGTGTTGTGGGTGGCGTCGTAGTGATGGTTAGCGGTGGAAGACGTGGCTGTTCTAGGAAGGCAGGTAACGCTGCTGCTGCCGCCGGTGAGGTAGATTTTGATTTCGCTTTACTACCGCCTCCACCTCTACTCTTTGCCCGCGGCCTAGTACTAGTCCTTCTTCCCGTTATCACATCGCCATTGCGACTTGGTATCGGTTGCTGGGGACGAGGTCGACGGACTGGTCTTGTGATATGTGATGTTAATATGTGAGGTATAGGTAACGGTGCCGGTTTCCTCGAATGTCCTTTCCGAGTATTATAAACAGTTTGCGAAGAGTGTGGCGTAAATATTGGTAGTGTGCTATAGGATTCTATGGTAGTTGATTCATTTAAAGGCTGTGACTGAAGTTAGAGAGAGAGAAGAGAAGAAATGAAGAGAAACCATACATCAACTTTTTCCTTTCCCTTTCCCTTTCCTTTCCCCACTTTTGCTTTCTTCCCAGCCGGTGAATCGATTTCACTCCCCTGCTTTCTCTTCCTCGTTGGTGACGGTGAAGTAGAAGACTGCAGCTGTACTTGCGAAGTCGACGCGACAGGCTGGTCATCGTCGACGTCACCAGTAGTAGCGGTAGCGTGATCCGCTATTGTCTTCCTCAACGGTCGTCGCCTCTCGACCGAGTCCATAGAATGAGGAGAAGAACGACTCGACCCTCCATCACTATCCACCTTGGGTTTAGTAGACAACCGTCGACTTCTCCTCGGTGGCGTAGTGGTCGTCGTCGCTGCTATAGCTGTAGCTGCCGCTAGCGGTAGCTTTTTAGGTGTAGGTGGTGTCGTCGCGGGGGTTTTTGGCATCGTATAATAATTCATGTATTTCTCCCTAGCAGCAATAACAATAATTGCCATAAACCCCGAAGCAAAAGGGTCCGTGCGTTGAATTAAAAAGGGGGGGAAGGGGGAGGAGGCCTGTGGGTGTGAGTGAGTGGAAACCACGGCCAACGGACAGGTGGTTGCCGGCGGAAAGAAGTAGGGTGTGTGAGTAAGCGAAAGAGAAGAAAGCGGATGGGCGGTGGGTGACGGTCGTCTTTTGTTTGCGCTCGCTTGTCACCATGCGGTGGGGCCATCACGTGAGATTGAGTCACAATGAAGTCACGTCTCCCGTCAACAACACAGCTTTTTCGGCCCGCACCCGCGGGCGAACCGAAGAAACCGATTTCAACACCTCCAAACTTCAACGGACGGGGGATTAGGTCTCTTCGAGACGGAGGCTGAACCAACACCACAGCAAAGATCCATAGATAAGACAATTTAAGTGCCCAATCAACGGTAGTACACACGGCACGCAGCTTCGATTCAAAACATAAAACATAAAAAATATTCCGTTCAGTCCAAAAGTATTTTGTATGGTTAGTTTAATACTCCAGGATCATATTTACAGGACGCGATAGCAAAAACAAAGCAAATATGACAAGAAAATACATGTAAGTAACAGAGGTTCATCTGGAACTGGTAATTCGTTGGGTCGTACCGGCTAAAATTGACGTCTCTAGGCGATGTTTCCTAGCTCGGCTAGACAGCATTTGGTACTCACAGCTCTTAGCCGAGCTCGGAGAGAAGGGCTGGGGAATCAGTACTTCAGTACGATGGGAGTAATACAGAAACAGCAATCGTACGTCGTCGTCCTTTCTAACTTTCTTCGACTCACAATTTTGCTCCAAATCTGTGGCCGATCTCCAGACAAAAGCCGACGTCAAAAAGAAATCACTTACCATCAAAGTTCAAGACGATTGGTCAATGATGCGTGCCCTATATTCCCTCAGACAATCTCTGTCATTGCTCACCAGTTTTTGAGTTCCGTTCAGCCCACCGTCGTAGAGACTCAAGGATGAAATTCTTTGTTCTCAGTTCATGCATGGTGAATCAACCTCACAACTCCTTGTTTCACTCGTACATTAATTGTAGTTTTACACTCCTTGCGTCACTACAGTACAAACTCTTCATAAAACAAGTCAAAAAAATTCTAGTACATTACTAGTACTAACCACCTACAGGAATTAAATCGGTCTTATTATTTTTTTGATTTTGAAGCCATGCACCGGAACAGGAATTCTCGAAAAGTACATAGTGGGATGTGGGTCAGCGGGGTCCGCTGGCTGCTCCGAGTCCGAGGCCACAAGGATGCTTTCATACGTTAACCATTAGAATTGAAAATCCTCATGTCAATAATGAAATAAAAATATCATTGGACTGGAAACAGATCAGTCTGGTCTGTTCTCACTCACATGCATTGCAAAATTTGATTCAAGGCTGTACTCTGTGAGGCAAAAAACAATGACTAATTCTGCTCCATGATGAAGCAATGAACAAGCCAAATGTATGGGAATCTCCAACTCAGACAAAGGTTAAAGCTGGCCTTTATCAGTGTAGATGCTTCATTACTGGGTGTAATAGTAAAGTGCCTCAAAAACCCAACTTCTCTAGTGTGATGTGGAACCAAAGGCACAATTCTTCCAATTAAACTCTGCACTATAAATGTCCTATGATCAACTTTGAATGTCTGGATTTGTGTCTGTGCCTACTGTATACAAGCTTGACTCTATGTTGGCCTACATAATTCAATGTGATATAGTCTCAACAGCACATTACTGTCACAAAGTGTGTACTATTTTCTTTATTCTCCTATGGTCTCGTTTCCTTTCACTACGATACATGACATCATTCCCGTTTCATCTCTTGATTCTACCTTCATTCCACTGTATTCCGTTACTTTCTGCTACGTTCTATCAGTTTCCACATGACCAGGTCACAACATCATAGGTCACATGCCAGGTAGTATATATAGGACAACTTGTCACCTAGTCCCCCATCTTGACCTCTTTGTCATTGGGACTAGGTGCATATTTGTACTCTGTAGGTTACTGGGCCGTATTGATCATTCTTTGTCATTGGGACTAGTTGTTGACTGTTGAGCCTCTGCTCCAGTCTCGGTGTGTTTGCTACCGGCGCTTCACCACATTAGGTCAAGATCCTCTACTGCACAGGCACCCTTCCAATAAGGCTGTCTCTGCAGACTGTACTGTTCTGTCATGTCTCTGATATTCAGCACATTGAGACCAGAATCTGAAGAGGAGAAAGTCGACTGCTCCACATTACCTCACGCATACGATGTCTCTGACAACAAGCACGTACACTTAGCCACTGATGGAGAGTGGGCCAGCTGCAACCAAGACTAGTGTCCTAACGCACTCACAAACTCTATTTCCAAACCGCAAAACTTATACAACCACGACAGTAGCATTCTTGAGTTTGGCTGTTTTATCCCAGTACTCCCACTGCTACCACTGACCCTGCTTCCAGTTCTTTCAGCTACCCTTAGTCTATCCAGAACCCCCAGACACTCTAGGCTCGGGTCCTGTGTAGGTCAACACTCCAGACCCACATCACACCCTGCATCACGTACTTCTCCCACAGCTTCTCCCGCACCCCCATTACCACCCATACCTCGTGAACCCCCTGTATCCCCATCCATTCCTGTTGTCAGTCCCAGGACTGTCTTCTCTGCACCGAATTTCACTATCACCCCCAGAATCCCATCACCCAAACCACAACTGCCCGCTCCACCCTCAATCATGAATAACGAGCAACTTGCCCACCTTTTAGAGGGCTTAAACACCGTTACCAATGCCCTGCTAATGCAGTCAACTCGCTCAAAGGACGTCATCAGTAAACCTGAGGCGTTCAAGGGAGAGAAGGGCCACAATGCTAGGTGGTGGCTGAATCAGTTTGATAATTGGGCCCGGGAGCAGTCTGAGTTGGTCAATAATGATTCGAAAAAGATCCGAGTGGCCCTGAACCTCATGACCTCCAAGGCTGGCAACTGGGCGAACCAGTTCCTAACCAGGTCAAATGACTCCACAAACATTGACCCAATCTTTAATGGCAGGTGGGCCGACTTCACCACCGCCTTTAGGGGCCACTTTTCCTCTATCGACGAGGAGAAGCAGGCACTGGCCGACCTCAGGGTACTGAGGCAAGGACAGAACGAGTCCGTCTCCAACTATGCCCAGACATTCACAGAGCTGGCGAGTCTCACCAAGCTCTCAGACTATGACCAGCGTCAGTACTTCATAGAGGGACTCACATTGGAGATGCAGAAGTTGGTAGGATTGGTGGCAGCAGTGGCCACAACAGAGCCAAGGGACCTTAGCAAACTTATTGCTAGGGTGAACAAGTTGGATGTCAGCATCAACAATCTGGCTTTGAACATCGGACGAGGAGGGGCTTGAGCACAGTCTAGCAGTGGAGGAGGAAGGGACCCGAATGCAATGGATGTCGATGCCACCTTGACCTCGAACCGGAGGACTGGCACCTGGGAGGAGTTCTTGAGATGAATGAGAAATAGGTGCTTTGGTTGTGGCAGTTTGCACCTCAAGAAGGACTGCAATCGTGCACGAGGTGCTACATGCAACTACTGTAAGAGGGCGGGTCATTTGGAACAGGTCTGCCAGGACAAGTTTATGGGAAAGGAGAGGGGAGGAGGACTAGCTGGAAGGGGTCACCCACGAATTGCAGCAACCAACATGGAGGAGAACTTCTCCCTTTTTGAGGAAGAAGGGGGTAGTCACCGTCCTCTGAACAACTCCATGCCCATCATTGCATCCACTTCATCCCCGGCACCCAACAGCTCGACCACAGCTCTAGACGGCCAAGGGCAGCTCACCGCCCAGATTGCTCAGCTCAATAGCCTTCTGGCTGGCCTGAGCTCTGTGGTCAACAGACTGCAGGGTTTTTAGGAAGGACGCCTGTCTCAGCCGCAACAAGAGTGTCCCAGAATCTGATCGTAGTATGCCCTTCTTCAAATTATGACCATATCTCTTCATGTACTATAAACACAACTCGCGAATATACACTGTTATCATCACATTTCCGAGTGCACATGAAGATTGAGAATGGGAGGCTACAAACAACGGCAGCAGCCATGGTGGACAGTGGAGCGACAGGTCTATTTTTAAGTAGGAGATTTGCAGAAGAGAAAAATTTGTGGAAGCTTCAACTAAAGAGGCCAATACAAGTATTCAACATCGATGGTACCCTCAACCAGGCCGGCAGTATACAAGAGTTTGCACAGCTGGCAATAACAGTCGACAGACATAAACACTGGGTGGACTTTCTGATTACAGATCTAGGTGAAGAGGATGTGATATTAGGGCTACCTTGGCTGAGGCAGTTGAACCCAGATGTAGACTGGTCAAGAGGGTTACTGTCGATCAGGACCCATAGAGTAACAATCGAGGATGTACCAGATAGGGAAGGGGAAGCGATTGGTGGGACGACTTTGGGTGAAGGAGTACTAGAGGACACTCAGGAGGACACAGTGGAGGAGACTCTGCATCAGGACGACACACGTAAAGGACAAGAGGACACAACGCTGGAAGAGGAAGGAAAACAACCACAGCTCTGTATTCTCAAGGCCAACTGAACACTTCGTCGGAACTGGCTCAGGTAGGGAATCCTTAAGGACATTAAGGAACAGGTTTGGATCGCAGCAGGATACACGTACTCTCAACAACTCGCAGAAGTGGCACAGAAACTCAAGCTGAAGAAGATGTTTGAGGAGATGGTCCCTGAGCATTATCGGGAGTACAGCAAGGTCTTTTCGGAACAGGAATCAGAATGGTTGCCAGCACACAAACCATGGGATCACGCTATCGAGTTTACTCCTGGGGCTCCAGAATCACTTCGTACAAAAATCTACCCCATGTCCCCGGCAGAACAGGAAGAACTTGATCGATTTATTGAGGAGAACCTACGGAAAGGGTACATCCGACCTTCTAAATCACCCATGGCATCTCCAGTATTCTTCGTAAAGAAGAAAGATGGAAAGCTACGGTTTGTACAGGATTATTGATGGCTCAACGAGTTTACAGTCAAAAACCAGACACCACTCCCACTCGTATCTGACATCATCAATCGACTCCACAACACAAAATACTTCACCAAATTTGATGTAAGGTGGGGTTACAACAACGTACGGTGTAATGACAGTAACGCTAAGTACCCAATATAAACCAAATTTGCCACATCCTGAACATAGGACAAAGATAACATGGCTATATAAGAACTGGTGTGAGCCCCGAGCAGCCAGTTAAAGCAGTACACTGTTATATGAAGCGTCTAATATCGACAGACTACTGGTAGGCTTCAAATGCTATCATAGTTCGTGGGTATATAAGATGATTACTCTTCAGACTAAGAGCTATGGGATGGTCCAAAACATGTAGGACCTTCTATAAGCTGTCCAAGAGTTAGCATGCCATTATAGAACAAGCTACAAACCTGGGTAGACGTTCTATAAGGTTATATAACTTGAGGAACCGTTAAAACTACTATATACAGACCTGCGACCAAGGGGATTCGAACTTGGCAATGGGAACCTTCTGAATACTATATATGACCAAACCATCGGCCGATACGACGACCTAGAACTGGTCTGAAACAGCTGTGGAAGCAGTTAAACCCGATGCATAATCAGACGAACCTGATTGGCCTCATATGATGACTCACACAAGTGGAGCGCATGAGTACCCTCTCGGTTAACTCCGAAAGTGGTGCATGGACACTTGTGGATCCATAATCGTGACTCCTTGAAAGTATAGATGTTGTCCCTTGCCTATATAGCAGGTACTAGACTTTCAGAGTAGAGCCACAAAGAGATATATAATGAATACCAGGGTATATGCCATGGAGAGTTGGTACTGCGAGAGCAGAACGCCCCAGGCATTAAAGATATACCGACGAATTTGATATTCAGGGTCCCTGACTCCGGATTATCAATAAGATCAGTCGCTGATTGAGATATCACCACCAGATGGCGTGATTATGAGTCAACGGGACATCTATAACCCACTGACGGATGTGCCACATGCTCATGTTGAGAAATACCTCAAATAATAATATTATATTGTCTGCAACTTCTTTTCTGGTCTCTGCTTTCTGTATATAGACAATTTCTGCATTTGTATCAGTTTGTATTGGCCATATATTAGTATTTATAAGCATAGATAGGTAGACAGTATATAAGCTGCAAGGTTTTCGTTCGAGAATCTCCAAGCAATTCGTGGTAGCTCTGTATCACTTTTTGTTTTGGTTTGCAAGAAGCAATTTGTTGTATTTGCTGCAGTTCAGTGCCTAAGTTAATTGTGGTACTTGCTGTAGTATTATATATCACCTTGTTTCTGGCCTAGCCAAATAAACGAATTAAACCTGAATAAAACCCTGAATTACAGCTAACAAAAAAATTGTAGATGCATTTTGGATTTTTCACACACAGCGCCTTTGTTTACAAGCAAACAACAGGAACCTCCATATTTGGAAGGTTCTATCGGTTCTAAATGAGGCTCATGAGAGTTTGCTTCCCAAATCAGGCTATACTTTCTGTTTGCTGTAAACAAAGGCACTGTGTGCAAAAAATCCAAAACGCATCTACAATTTTTTCATTAGCTGTAAACCTGAATACCCAGCCCTGACTTGAAGTCAGTGAAGCTGAATCTGAACCTTGTTCTTGAGTCGATCTCAGACCTGGTATATAACGAATCTGAACTGAAACTGGCA
>MU127903.1:28024-63913 GCA_014904975.1 Marasmius fiardii PR-910 | reverse complement strand
CTGATTCTGTCTGACTGTGCTGTTCTGTTCTGTTCTGTCATATATCAGTTCGAGTCTTCTATAGACATCGTTCTGACTCTGTTTTTGCTGTCTCTGTCTATACCTGAACTTATATAACCTCCCACCCTGTTCTAGACTAAGTTCTAAGCCTATTATTCGGTGTATATAGAGTTCAATCAGATTTCTCTGTGTGGAACCTTCGACAACGCCAGAACCCCACTCACATATAGCATCTTTTTAGTTTGTTCATATAACTTGCTCGAAACAACGTCATTCAATGGATCAAGGAGGGAGATGAATGGAAGGCAGGGTTTGCAACAAACTGAGGGCTGTTCGAGCCAACGGTCATGTTCTTTGGTCTTACCAACTCCCCGGCTACATTCCAATCGTTGATGAACCTCATCTTTGCTGACCTTATTGTGGCAGGGAAGGTAGCAGTATACCTGGACGACATCCTGATTTTCAGTTCAGACTTATCAAAACACCGTCGTGTGGTTAAAGAAGTCCTCAAACAGCTCCAGCAGAACGACCTGTATCTCTGACCCGAGAAGTGCGAGTTTGAGAAGACAGAGGTGGAATACCTGGGCTTGTTGATAAGCGAGGGGAGAGTACATATGGATCCAGTGAAGGTAGCGGCAGTACGAGATTGGGCAATGCCAAAGTCAGTATGTGATGTTTGGGGATTCTTAGGATTTGCCAATTTCTACAGACGCTTTATCCGGGATTTCACAAGGATCGCACGCCCGCTCAACGACTTGACATGCAAGGACGTCTGGTTTGATTGGGGAACACAGCAACAGGCAGCATTTGAGGAACTACGGACAGCATTCACTTCAGCACCTATTCTCGCTCTATGGGATCTAGACAAACTGACTCAGATAGAAGTAGACGCTTCTGGCTATGCTACAGGGGGAGCCCTTATGCAGCAGCAGGAGGACGGTACATGGCACCCAGTGGCATATTGCTCAGCTTCGATGCAACCGGCAGAGAGGAACTACCAGATTTACGACAGGGAAATGTTGGCAATCATAGAGGCCCTGAAGGACTGGCGTTACTTCTTAGAGGGCCTCCACAACGAGTTCAAAATCATCTCTGATCATAGTAATTTGGAATACTGGCAAACTGCACAGGATCTTACATGATGACAGGCTCGCTGGTCCCTCTACTTATCTCAGTTTAACTTCCAGCTAGTTCACCATGCAGGAAAAAGTAATACTCAGGCCGACGCACTATCGAGGATGTCACATCACCGGATTCAAGATCACGAGGACAACCGGCAACAGATCGTGCTTTCACCAGACCGGTTTCACAGGATAGCTGCTTTCACCCTGGTCAATCCATTGGAGGGGTGGATTCGTCGAGCATCAGAGAGAGAAGCAGAAGTACTGGAAGGATTAAAGAAGCTGAAGGAGGGAGGTCTGAAGAGGCTAGCAAACGGACTACCAGAATGGGAGGAGGATAATGGTTTGGTGTACCATCACGGCAAAGTCTACGTGCCCCCAGACAAGGAGTTGTGATGAGACATGCTCCAGCAGTGCCACAATTCCCCATCAGCAGGGCACCCAGGAGTCCATGCAACTTACGACTTGGTGACGTCCTACTTCTGGTGGCCGACGATATGGTCATTTACAGAGAAGTATGTGGAAGGCTGCGACACCTGTGCACAGAAGAAACTACAATGGCATCCATGGGCAGTGACTCACCCACTCGATGTACCAACAGGGATTTGGAAAGAGGTAGGAGTAGACCTGATCACTCAATTGCCGAAGTCAGATGGATATGACGCCATTTTGGTTTGCACGGACCTATTCAGCAAACAGATTCACACTATTCCCTGCATGACCAGCATTACTGCGGAAGAGGTAGCAGACCTCTACTACCGGGAGATCTTCCGACTTCATGGGTTACCGTTACGCTTTGTGTCAGATCGCAGTCCTCAGTTCGCAGCAATGGTTATGAGGAAGCTCCTCAAACAGCTGGGTATCAAAAGCGATTTGACATCTGGATATCACCCCCAAGCAAATGGACAGACAGAGCGGGCCAACCAAGAGGTGGAGAAGTATCTTTGGCTATATGTGGGAAGGAGGCAGATGGACTGGGCAAAGCACCTTCCAATGGCAGAGTTCGTTATCAACTCCAAAACCCACTCTGCACACGATCTCTCCCCATTCGAAGCAGTATACGGATATCAACCCCTTTTCAACATCCCAGTGGGACAATGAGCAGGACGGAAAGACGTAGACGAATGAATTGAGGTGTTGAAGGAATTGCGGAAGGACACCCAAGCAGCCCTGGAGATGGTAAAGAAGGAGCAGAAGGCAGCATATGAGAGGGGAAAGAAGGAAGCTCATGTATTCAAGGTTGGAGAATATGTATGGTTGGACGCCAAAGATATCGACCTGAAGACACCAAGCCGTAAACTTTCGGATCGACAGCTAGGGCCATTCAAGGTATTAGAACGTGTAGGAGATCTGGACTATTGCTTGAAGCTCTCTTGGGGGCGACACTGAATCCATCCAGTCTTTCATGTTGACAAACTCTCTCCCTGGCGAGGCAATGATATCAATGGTGAACGACTGTCACAACCTGGACCAATAGAATTAGAGGAGGATGGAGCTGTAGGGGAGTACGACGTGGAGAAAATTCTCAACAGTAGGATTTATCGAGGAAAGTTACAGTACAAGGTAAAGTGGGAAGGCTGGGATGAAGGACATATTTCCTGGGAGCCAGCAGAAAACGTGGCAAATGCTCGAGAACTGGTGGAGGAGTTCCATGCCGAACACCCAGATGCGGTGGGGGAGTCGGACATACCAGTGCTGAAGAAGAAAAAGAAGAAGTCAAAGTGATAACCATTGAGGACGATGGTCTTAGAAGGGGGGTAATGTCACAAAGTGTGTACTATTTTCTTTATTCTCCTATGGTCTCATTTCCTTTCACTACAATACACGACATCATTCCCGTTTCATCTCTTGATTCTACCTTCATTCCACTGTATTCCGTTACTTTCTGCTACATTCTATCAGTTTCTGCATGACCAGGTCACGACATCATAGGTCACATGCCAGGTAGTATATATAGGATGACTTGTCACCTAGTCCCCCATCTTGACCTCTTTGTCATTGGGACTAGGTGCGTATTTGTACTCTGTAGGTTACTGGGCCGTATTGATCATTCTTTGTCATTGGGACTAGTTGTTGACTGTTGAGCCTCTGCTCCAGTCTCGGTGTGTTTACTACCGGCGCTTCACCACAATTACTTCATGAATTAGAGAAGATCAAAAGGAATTCTCAGCCAAAAATTGAACTAAAAATCTCAGAAAGATGGTAGGTATAATTTGGATACTTACACATATAATGTAAACTTTCTGAAAGACGTTTTTTTCAAGGCCTTCCACCACCTTCATGCAAGATTGTGTTGGCTTGGCTTGGGAAGAAATGAGCAGTAATACCGATTTGGACATCAGAACAGAGTTCTGGTTTAGGTTATAAGGTAAAGCAGAATATAGGAAGGCATAGATGCATGAGTTTAATTTGTTTGTGTGCAAGATACACAGGCTTTGGCCATGTAATTGAAGTGTTCTAGTTTGAATATTGGTCCCTGAGAACAGTTCAGGTGGAGACATTTGCATTAAAGAGGGTAAGGAGATACCTTTCAGAACCAGGGATTGTGATGGAAACAAGAGCATAATTTGCCTACTCCTCTCTCTATATCATCCATGCCCACCCCTTGAATAGAGACTTGAATTCTTTTTGAGTAGACATGTCCACAGGATAGGATACAGACAGGTGAACAACTGCAAGTGACTTGAGGCAATGATGGACCTCTTAAGACTAGAAGAATAGTTTACTGGAGCTGATAATCTGTCTCAGTAATAAGAATCCCCATGTGTAATAGTTGGAAAAATCACACCTATCTCGATCATTCTTGTTGTTCACATCGATCCCGTAAGCCACCGAAATTAACAGGGATCCCGCCATTCTATCGTCCAATTCAATATTTCAGAGTGAGACATATCTTGTGGCTTACAACCGTGTATTTTCTTGAAAGCTTTCAGAGTCATTTAGAAGATTCGCAAGGAAGGCCCTGCTGGTCTTCAATTGATGTGAGTGGTGTTGCTCCTTAATGCGACCATTCGGAAATTCTGGTGTCAAAGTCAATTGACCGAGTGATTAGAGGATATGACACCGGCTTTGGAACCAACCTTGTTGAAATGACCGCCTGTGTGTTTTCCAGTTGTTCCCGTAGGGCATCAAAGCAAATTCGCCATCCCATCTTTCACAGAGTCAGACATCTACGGTGCTTCCTTTCATCACATCCAAATGTCCTTACCCTATGCTATTATCCTGTAGTGAGAACAGATGAAGGAGGGTCGAACCAGCGTAGAAACTCACAGCTCGTTCACCATTACGAATCGTGGCCTGAAAATCACCTCGGAAATAGTACAAAAGTAGTCAATCGAGCCCTGAGCTCACCTGCCAGAGTAAATCCCGGAACGGTTGTCTAGCAAGTCCTCTGCTGCCTGGAGTGAATTGAGGACAAGAAAACTTGTCCCGGACACGTTGAGGTAAATAATGTCAGTTTCTACAGGTGTACATAAGACATGCTGTGGTTTCCAGCTTTGATTTGAATAGACCTACTCAATTCTTTTCCCATTTCATCGAATCCCTGTGGTGGGGAGCTTGTAGGCATATCCTAACAAATGAGCATTTACGTCAAGTTGCCCTCGCAAGAGACAGTGTATCTTTGCACCTACCAAGAGGTTCCCAATGATCGGAAGGCGTCTTGGCCCAGGGGAAGAGGGAGTACTGAGCTTCTCCTCTTCAACAGCAGGATAGCCATAACAACCGTGGTAATGGCTAAGACAATGATGGGCCAAGTGGCTCCGTTAAAAAGACTTGCAAAATCAGACAACGGAAGGGCCATTTTCTCGAGATTTCAGGAGATTGTGTGGGAATTGAAACAGGTTTGAGAGGTGTAAACCTGTCAGAAATCAGAATTACATCTGTTTATAAATGAAAGAGGGTGCTGTGAGGACCACATGTGTGTAATCTTGGAGGAATTAATATCAATAAGTAGTAACAACAAATAGTCATCCTACATCTCACATGTTGACGTTGACACCGTGCTCTCGCTCTATCCTCGTCCTACTGGTTGAAGAATGCAGCAAGAAATATTGATACCACAAGGCCTGGGCCTTGCCCTAGAGTCAAACACCAAGTCCCTCAAGCCTTTGCCTTCCATGGAAGGTGAACTAGTCAAGTACACTGCAGTATCATTACTATGCTAGTAAGTGTATACCTTTCACACCAAGCCACTTTATAGTAGACTAGTATAACTAGTCTGCCAATGATATTTTTGTACCCAAAGATACCATCTCAATAAAGGGTCTTTACAGACTCCCAGCCGAAATTGAAGCCGGATGTTTGTACTTTGTAACATGTCAAAATGCAGCGTTACATAGAAGGGGTGCCAGTGTTCTGAAGCTCCTGGATTTATACCAGGTAGGCTCTTTGAGAACCCAATGATTCATGATGTAGTTCCTCATCTCGAATGGCTCAAAAGCAGAAAATCAACAGTACCAAGTCCCAACCTCCCGCCTTTCCGATGTTGTCCGTGGACAATGACTCACCCTGAGTCACTGGTCTTCATCTTGCCGGGTTTGAGGCACAAGAATCGCATCAAGGAAATGTCTGGTTCTTTTGTTCGGTTTCCAAAAATGAAGTCATAATTGCAAGACTGCTATCACATAACTGTCCTAAATATAACCAGGTTTTTACCTGCCCAGAAGACAACAGGTCCATTCAATGTCAAGACTAAAGGTCGACGGAAACTATATACGGATGGAAGACAAAAGCTGAAGGTAGTACTGGAGGACCGAGGTGCTATTGAAAGCAAATATCTGTGGCGGTTTTATTACTGACCTATTTCAATCGATCCGAACGGTCACAGGTCATAGATCCTCCGTTCGAATTGTCCTTGAAGTATGTGTCAAAATACTTTTGAGCCAAATGTTCAGTTTCAATGACCTCCTGGGCAGCAATGGACCTGACCATAATAGTAAGGAATGGTCCTCAGTACCACCAGTACTCGGCTTGTCGCCTCAGATTTTGGGGGTGGTCGTTTTTTTTTGGTGAGAAGATTTTCCCTTTTTTATCTCATTGTCATGTGATCACCTACACTGTGAGAGCAGCCCACTCACCTTGACTTCACCAATGGGATTCACAGGCAGAGTAGACCACTTACTACAGACTCATATATCATATATGTAAGTTAATACATATTGAGAGTGTCTTTCTGAGCCCAGTGAGCTGTGCAGTGGCAAAGCTAGCACCTGGCATCTGTTACAGATTGTGAGATCCTCATGTGGAATGCTTAAGGTCAACTAGCTGAAACTTCAGATCAACCTTTCCTCAATTACCATTCCTTCTTCCTGTGTTTTCTCTATGCTCAATCCTTCTAAAGTCTATGATACCTCCCCAACTAGATTTATTATATCAATAATTCATCTAAGCCAGTTCTTCTGAAACATACAAATTCAATTCTGTCTTCTTTCCATCCTACATAATAATCAGATAATGCAGAAATCATGCAGAGGGAGTAGGACAAAATAGGTAGACATCTCAATACAAATGTACATCCTTGACTTGATAGATTTTCTTCCTGAAATCAAATACAATCTGAAACCATTCTATGGAGACATCCTTGACATAGAATTGACTCACTCAATTGTTCTTCTCAGCCTTCAACATCACTGAACTCATTCTGTAGAAGGTCTAATGCAGTTAAGGTGAGGATATACCATTCTATCAGATACATGCAACTCATGTGTACAAAAGCCAGGCAGAACTATTCATCCTCATTGTAGTCCATTTCACATGCATATCAAAATTAGTTGGATATATATCCAAGTGATTTGGACTCTAGAAGTCTGTACTTGGTATCCATTGCTTCATGAATCACTAGCTATTGAAAGGATAAGTTTACTCATCCTTCCTCATTGATTTAATCAGTCCCCACATTCTATCCACCAGATCTTTATTCTTTCCCTTACTGTAGGCCATACAAGCTCAGGGCTCATTCTTCCTGCACTTTATCAATTTGGCATTTAGTGACATATTGCATGATAGAGAAGCTATGGTTTATAAGTATGTTTTTTTATGACTTTTTAATAATGTAGATAGGCAGCTCACACTGACTCTAGTGTGCAGTGTGGGGATTCAGTCTTCTTGTGTGTAATTTCTGCATCAAATCCGCATATTGGAAGATTATTTGGGAGGGGTTAAACATAGTTCATGTATTGGCCATCAAAATCTATTTCGCCAGATTATAGTGTTGTGAACAAAGAAATAGTAGTTAAATATACTGATTGTGAATCTGCACATACTAAGGCTATACATAGAAAGTGACACTATCCTATCCTTGGCCCTCAAACTACTGCCCTAATTATTCTTCTACATTTAGCCCTATCTTCAGCTGTTGATTCTAAAGTGAGCCCCTCTACTATTACAATGCTTTATAGTGCTAGTTGGGGTAAATTGGTAAGGTGGTAGCCATGACCCCACAACTGCAAGTGATAAAACAAAATGGTGCATACCACTGTGTTGTCATTAGATCTCAAAAGCATATGTTGACATTCCTACCATGAAGAAAATCCACACCTCAGACATCATATAGACCATTTTATACCCTCTGCTAACCACAAAACCATTGGCTGATGTGATACCACTATTCAAAGCTCAAACATTCAGCACTGTTCACCCTTGCCCAATGTTTTCTGAGGAAACTTGATGAGGTGTGTGATTTTGTTTGTGATTCTTCTTTTCCAATTAGCATTTGACAATTTGCTGTTACATTACAGAACTGAATCTTCCACTCTCTGTGTGTCAACCCTCTAAAGACTCCCTCATCAAGGATGAGAAGGAATATTCAGAAGTTTGATTCAACAATTAGTTGTCATGTTCAGGGTATAAAATTAGGAAATGGTTGTAATAATCAGGTGAAACAAGAGTACAATTGAGAGTAGTGGGGTCTGCTGAGGTTTAGAAATTTGTAGCAAGATATAGTAAAGTAGAAGAGTGGGAGCTGAGTAGAGTTGGTTTGAAAGTAGCTTGGAATGCAGAGAGAATTTCTCAAAGGTAGTGGAAAAATATTTTGGAATGTATAAACTTATATAACTCTATAAGAGGAGGGAACTACCTGAAGCAGACAGCAGCAGAACAACTTTAAATAGTGTAATTTTCAGCAAAATGAACCCTACTAGTTTTTTTTTCTTGTTTTCATGGACTTATTCTACATATAGCCTAGTTTCAGATCCAGATGAGCTTTTAGGAAACAGTAACCTTTGGGGAGACATCTAGGTTTTCAGAGTGGACTGACCAGGCAAGGAGAGCAAGAGAGAGATGGTGCTACTTTCTGCCTTTTAGTGGATCAGTGTAGACCCATACCTGCCTATCTGTACCCTTATTTATCCACAAGCTACTCTAGTATGTCAAGTACTTAATCAATAGCTTCAATGTTCATTCTCACACTGACCTAAGAATTACCCCAGTCGAGCTAAGGATCGTATCTGACACTATATAAATAATGCAATTTGTAACAGGTAATGGATAGAGTATTGACAATCATGAAAGAAGACAGGACTTCTATCTGATCAGACATCTTGCTAATGCAACTAATGCAACTGAGATTTGGAGCAGAGAAGCTTTGAGACTTACACTTGACCTGTTTTGTCCAGCAGATGCTATCTGAATTACCCAATGATCACCTGCAGATGAACACTTGTATGTTGGAATTCTACAGTTTCAATGGCTAATTTTTAACTCCTTCAGCCTTTCCCCCTGCATTATATATAGTGAAGCTGCAGATATTAAGACATTGAATTTATGATTGGTATTGCTTTTTAGAGCAAACCACAAGTTTCAAAGTGGTTTGACACAGATTCATGACTGTCTGCAGGCTTGATTTCACATATTTGAGATTCTTCGTAACCTCGGACTCGTTCCTGCCAGTGGACCTCTGCTGGCCCACATATCACTATGTGTTTGAAGTTTTCGTGGTGTCGTGACAGAGGTATTGGGCTCGTTCTGGTCCTGTAACAGTACAGTAGATGACGAATAAGCTGAGTATACCACTCAACCGTTTGCCAGCTCATCGGTGATAGCCAGTAACAGGCCTAGGCCCGTTTGAATTATCAAGTTCGAAACGGAGGTATCACAGGTCACGTCTTGTTCGAATGGATTGAATTTTGAAATAGGTCAGTAATCCCATAGTTTTTCTACTACCTCAGCACTTCCTATTTAAAGTCCATGCTCTTTTAGGATTTATCCTCACACTACGCTTGCTCATCCTGTTATCATTTTTTCACTCAGTCAACATGACCAGCTCACAATCCGAAAACAAACCAGTGAGCTATATCGGACCCGTCAAAATTCAGTTCGTAGACTAACGTTTGCACCCAATAGATGTCGTTGTCGTACACCATGAAATCCCTTATCAAAAACACGGTTCCCGAGCTCCTTGTGAGCCGCAATATTCCATTCGACAAGAACTTTCCGGTCGACCAGGACTTGTACTATGACGAGGCTTGATATTGGAGCTGCTGTATGGAAGAGACTGGCAGTCGCCGAACTTCAACTGCTTCCTGCAATCCGAAGCGGTAGTAGGGCTCAACTCCTGGGAGTTTGGATGCCTGTCCCCCTCACAGATGCCTGCAATATTTTTGATTGTGCCCATCGGATAACCTCGTGTCGTTCCCAACGGCGGGGATTGTTTCTGATACTACCGCTTCTTTAGGCTAACTTCTTTAGACCGAAACACTCGAATCTGAGACTCGATAAACCGAAATATATGGTGTTTAAAAGTGTCAAAAAATAAACTGACCGCTCACTGAAAGAACGTTCCGCGCACAGAGATTTTTAACAGAAATTTTACTCCGCGCACAGAGGTTGAGCTCCACACACACTCAACTTGGTCAATACCTTCTCCCCACACAGAGTGGTCAAAGATCTCCCCACACAGAGATCAATGGTTTCCTCTTCTGCACAGACTATAAATCTCCTCACACAGAGAAATTCCGACTTCCTCGCGCAGCTGAATGAATTATTTCCGAAGAGAACACTCGGTTACTCCGGCCCGGATTTTTTTGCCGGGATTCTGGCCAGCGCTTCTTTAGCCATGCCTCGTCGTCTCGACTCTTTTCGTCGTACTCTCACCTTATTTTTGTTGCGTCCCTTGTGTTTTATTCTAGCTCTTACCATGTCTTTTCCAAATGAACAAACTGAACAAATATTTATCAGGCCCTTGCTCGCAAAAGGCTCGCGATGCGGGAGGAAGTTTTGCCAGTGCCGCCAGTGAGAAGGATAGCCATGTTACTACAGGATAACGTCGGTATATTTCCGTTTCTGCGAGCCTTAATCCTTTTTTGAGGGGAATATTCTGGTCAATTTTTGCGTCTTCCAAGGTCTAGCTGTTTGATTTTCTCGGTGAGCCCTGATGTACATATTCAAGTCGAGCTGGGTTGAGCTTGTACTCACGCTCCGTCTCCATAGCGCATTGAAAAGTAGCAGTTCCCGATATTGGTTTATATATATTACAATTCGAATTACCCTTTATACAAATTGGTCATATTACAGTCACATTGAAGCGGGCCATATTAAAGCCAGACAGCCTTGTTTCGCTTCGCAAAAGTGTCGAAGGACTCTGGGGGCTGACCAGTCGCTCGTTGAACGTCGTCAAAGCTGGTGCCCATGGTAAGACGTCCGGACGCAGACGCAACTTCTAATGCGGCTAGAATCTTTGCGTAGAACTCGGGTATCCCAAACTGCATCACTTGTTTCGTTATTCCTTCTTCATCTAGTTTGACATGTTCGACCGTTGATCCAATGACATTGCTAATCTTAGCTGCAACCTGTAGGGAGTGTATAAGCGTCGAGAACATCGGAAAGGAGAAGAAAAGGCATGCCTCATCGTAGCTTAGTAGTTCAGGCCCATATATCCAGTAGTCCGTGTTATGAGGTTTTTCGTCAATGAGGGCACGGACGGCTACGCGAGCGATATCGAGTGCGCTAATGAATGGAAGTTTTGTGTCCCCCATTGCAGAGTATATCTTGCGTTGCTCCTTGATGGAGCGAAAATGATAGCCCGTAGTCATATTGTCTGTAGTCGTAGTTCGGCGTCAAAGGTTCATCATAGCGAAGATAATGAAGCTTACCCATGAACCAATTTGGACGAAGGACACAGTATTCGACGCCAAGCTCTAACAGACGTTGCCAAACCTTCCCTGTTTGGAGGCCTTCTCCGGGGCCATCAGACCCGCCTATAAGAACGAATCTCTTGACGCCATGTTTCCTCAAGGCCAATTCAACAAAATCATTCATAGGTTTGAATGGCTCCTGGACTGCGGGTGCAACCAGATAGATTGCTGTTATTTTTTCACCGCCGGGGAATTGGTGAAGGAAGGGGTTCTCGTAGGTGGAAGGGTCAGTCCAGTCGAACTTGACTGCAGACATTCCCTCTGGCGCCGCCTCCTGGGCGCGACGTGACGCGAGAAGAAATTGGACGTTCGCGTCTTGCAAGAATTTTGCGATACGAGAGGAGGTTTGGCCAGTGCCGCCAGTGAGAAGGATAGCCATGACTGTTTGTTGGAGAATTGATGGTTAGTTTCTGCGAGTCTAGATCTTAAATATTCCTGAGGCAGTTGATTTAGTCATGAGTCTTTGTCTTTTCGAGGCCCGTTCTCGAGGGCGAATATCTTGGTCATAAAACCTTTGTCAAATTCGGGGCGAAGAAGCCGAGGGACCGCCAGAGGTGACAAATCTGGATGTTTTGATTTTCGCAGCAAAGGCCGACTCAGTGAAGCGGATGAGTCCGAAAGCTGACTCAGAAACGAAAGAAACGCGTTGCAAATACTTGGTACTTACTACTTAGTACTTGGGCCCTGTAGGTGAATTCCGGATAAGGATTTCCCTTTTTCGGATAATATTGACATTGGGGGCATTGCCAGGGACCCTGGCCCTGTGGTTGCGCGGGCTTGGACTTGAGTTACGAGTATATCTTATCAGAGGATAAGGTAAGCGACGGCGAGATGAGTGATGCAATTACGCGTCTATGCCGTTCAATCGTGTCAAAAAATAAAAATCGTTCCCCCGCCATACACGTGTCAATGCAGGTCATCGTCCCCACTGACGCCAGGGAATCAATATCCCGGCATCCCGGCATATTCACCCTCCCCCCAGTAATTTACGCGGAGCGTGAATTGAACTCCGCCGACAGTCGGAACCATTGCATTTACGGCACTGCTCTTTCATCTCCGTGTCATCGTGGTATGGATCATGAACAAGTGGATCATAGCTTTCTTCACTTTCCTCTGGTTGTGCACGGTGGGAGGAGCAATGACACTACCATTTGGCATTTCAGGTAGTCATATTGGTCCTACTCAAGCATGCATTAACACCCGGGTGGAAAACTATGATCAGGCAGCAGCAATTGTATCCATGATCTATTGTTCCTGACAATCACCTATCGGATTTTAATGAACTCACTATTGGAAGAGGCTCCTTCTACCCAGTTCCAAACATTTTTTTGGAAGGGGCAGAGCCTTCCTCCCGACACTTTCCAGGAATCTTCTTAGGAGTGGACAGCATTACTATCTGTGAGCATCACCCATCTGCCTAATAGTTATTGAACTAATTTGCTCCATTGTCTTGCAGAGTAGCACTTAATGGACATATTGTCATGCTTGTGATGCTGAAGATACCTATGATTCCAGTATTTTATCATGGAATGTGCACCATCCCTCTGTACTTGCAATCATCAATTCCATGGCTTGTATTGTCTACAGACAGATCAAGTTTGGATTGATTACTGTGGATGGTTCTATCAATTACCAGTCTTTTGGGATCCAAAACAGCACCATGTCTGTCCAGCAATGGCAACTTCCATCAGTGGTCGTTTAAAGTCCAGGTTAAAATCAAACAGGGTCAAGGACTGCACCATCATACACAATGGTCATGGGGTGAATTACCACCTCACAAATAACTACTCTGTAGTGCACAACTAACTTATGACATACCCTCTCCAGAGACCGTTCATTCCCAGTGCGGCCATATAGTACATAGTATGATGAACTTCGACTCGAGTTATTTCTCAAGGGGCGGCCACCAGCCGCTCAGGCAGTTCGTAGTTCTGTTAGGAACAATGACCATACCGAGGAAATCAACCCTATGAGTCTATCTGTCAGAATTACCGAGAGGTATCTCTTCTGACGACGGAAATATGTACTTGTTTCCAATTCATAAAGAAATTCCGCTTCGTCCGAAAAGTCGGTAAACTGCCGTCGGCAGGCAGTGCACCGAGCGACTTAACCATCATGATCGCTGCGTAACCTCTGCACCGGAATACATACTTGTACATACCGCTTCAACATGACTCCTCGGCTCGAAATGGTGAGTAATCCATCGTAAATCACTAAAACAGATAAACTTCCCTGTGGATGAAGGCGTTTTCGAAGAACACTTCGGCTTGCACATACGCGAAACAGCAGATGTTTCAGCCCTTTGAAGAGCCAGGAAGTAAGAAAGATCAAAACCAGGTCGTCAAACACCTACAAGAACCCCGAGCAGGAAAAACGATGTACACCACACAAAAAACCTCTCTCTCAGTTTGCGGCTTCTTCAAACTATTCGGTTTGCCAGGGTTTCCAGCAAACACTTTCATCGTCTTATCTCTGTGTCCATGTTCAACACTGCTGATCATTCCCTGCTGGCGGCCGTAGACGGGAACTAATGAAAAATCAATCGCGTACTCACCAGAATCTCCTTCACGACTCCCGTTTACTTACTACGCTCTGGTACGAGGGCTAGTAACAGGAAATGTATCAAGTTTGCCAAGACCTTGCAACATAGTTACCGTACCCACAGGTACGTTCAGGCTGTGCGGAAACTGTCCGCTCAGAGAATGAAGATCTGGTAAATCATTTCAAAAGTCAACTTTCAAAGTCCAGTTACGCCACTCATACAATATCAATCTATACAACTCCAGTTTATGTATTGCCGTAATTTGCCAGGGCTGATCCCAGAACGCAGAAAATCATGTCGTAGAAAGCAAGTTACTGATGATCCCCGGTCATCCTCGTTCTTCAGATGTCGACAAATATTTCTCAGTAGTTATCCCGTGAAAATTATAATTCATGTCAGTCGATGCAAGTGCTAAAACTATTCTCAATTAAGTATCCGACGAATACATACATACCACCGTCACTTCCACTCACAGGTTTTTCTAGGGTAACCCAATTCCTCACTGCCCGCGCGCGCCTTGCGCTCATGGCAGGGACTCTATTCAACGTCACCAACTAGAGGCACTGACCATTGGATGAAAGCCACGACGGAAAGTTAACCAACGAATGCATATAAAAAAAACCAAGGAACGAAGCCTTTTTCTCTCCAGGAACGTTGTTCACGTTCCACCACCACCACCACCCTCTTTTTATCTTCCCCCTTCCTCTCTCTTTCGTTCTTCTTCAAGTTGTGCTCGGTCACAACTTCCTTTTTCTCTTTAGTCCTTCGTTCAACTACTTTCCTTTCGGTATCTCTTACAAGTCAAGATCCGAGATCATGATCAAACCCACTTTCTCCTTTTTGACCCTCAGCCTACCATTCATCGCTCTCTCAGTTCATGCAGAAAACGACTGGGAAACACCCTGTCTAAATGGTGTATGCCAGTACTCACTCAGCGGAAGTGACTCTGGTACCGTCAAAATCGTGCGTTTCCCTAAATCAATATCATCACAACATCTCTCGGTTTACAGTTAACAACACAACGAACAGTGGGGCTCCCCAGACGCCATAACAGACATAACCACCGCAGCCGGTTGGGAAATCCTAACTTGCTCTCCAGTCAAGCTATCCCAAGACATCCGACTCGGAAGAATCGTCTTCATGTGCGCATTTGTATCAGAACATCGGAGCTGAGGGGAAAACCGTTCTTCTTCCAGAGAACGTACGTCTCGTTCGTTAGGCTGGAGTTCTAACGCATTGATTTCACCCCCCTCCCCCCCAGTGCGGAAAAAGCGCATTCGCTCGATACGGATTTTGCTGCTGCAGACAAGTGGAAAAAGTGAGTTTTTCTTTGTTTACTGAACAGCTATAGCACGCCTTTCTAAACCCAAATGCGGCATACAGAGTCGGACCCGTCAATATCGCTATCCAAGGAGCCAATTTCGGAGGTGTTGATATTGAAGGTCCGATGAAGATACCATGGTGTTATCGAAGGTACCTTAACCCTCTTTACCCGCCAACCCATTGTCCCGCCAAATTGACTTCATATAGGCATCAAAAAAGGCGCAGAAAAAGTCTTGGACAAAGCAGGTGAAGTCATCGACAAGGCCAAGAACATCAACCTCAACAAAACCGTCGATCTTCCCCCCATCAGTCTGACGAAATCCGCTAACCTCCTCAACGCGAGAGTTTCCTGTCCACCTCTTGATGCTGGAGTCAGCGTCGACATCAGCAGCAGCGGCACTGCGAGAGTTGGGTTCGGTGTGGGTGCTATCGGAAGTTTAGTTCCTCCCAAATTTGAAGATTTCATGATATTTGCGGGCAAGTCGAGTTGATGTTAACACTCCTTTTGAGCTTGTGGGCTCAGATTTTCCTTCAAAACAGGCCTCGATGCAGATCTAGATAGTACTTTGACTATGACTGGAGATGCATCAGTAAGCGTTTCTTGACGTTTTTTAGCTACTCAGACTTTCCCTGACGAACCCTTTCCTTCTTCCAGGGTTTACTCGATTCAGGACGTCTTAAAATCTTGGAAATCGGTGTTCCCGGTCTGACTATCCCTGGGTCAGTAAAACTGTAATCATCCACATGAAAGCTAATTGACATCATCTACCATCTCAATAGCATCATCACCATCGGTCCCACTGCCTCAATCAACGCTCAAGCCTCAGCTCAGCTGGACGTCAACATGGACGTGACAGTCGGCTTCAACTACCAAGTTCAAAACGCTCAGCTCTTTTTCCCTCCAAAAGACAAAAAATCCGGTGGAAACTTCCAAATTGGCGATACTCGTACGTCCCTTCCACCTCGTTTCCAGAAAAAAAAAACCCGACATTGAACGTTTTCCCCCTCTCTCTCTAGCTTTAACCCTCTCTACAGCCCAAAACGGTCAAATCAACGGTCAAGTCCAAGCCCACCTCATCCCAGGAATCAACTTTGGCATTTCCGCGCAACCTCGCCCAAGCTCAAGTGTTCCTCGAACTCGACGCTAGCGCGACATTAAACATGAACTTTGAAGCTTCAAAAGACAAAGCTCAAGGTACAAAAACCGCTGGTGGATGTGTCGATATGAACGCTGGATTAGACGTCGCTGCTGGTGCTCGTGGATTGTTCTTTTCGCTTTTCAATGAGCAGACTCAGGTTTCGCTGTTTAATAAGGATTTCCCGCTTTTCAAGGTGAGAGATTCCGCTTTTTTTTTGTTGTTTTTTTTTGGTGTTGATTCCGCTTTTGAATGACTTTGGATTTCCTAGAAATGCTTCGGAGACCAGAACGCCAACTCTACTGAAACTGCCGAAGATGAAACTACTGCAGAAGGCGAGGCTGCTGAGGAAGATACCGAGGAGGAAACCGCTGAAGGAGAGACCACCGAGGATGCTACCAAAGGCGAGACCGTTGAGGGGGGAGAGACCACCGAAGGAGAGACGGTCGCGGAAGAGGACACCACAGCAGAGGGCGACACCGAAACCACCGTCGAAGACGAAACTACCGCCGAAGGGGAGACTAATACCGAGGAGGGTAGAACGATCGAGGCTGAGCTTGCTGGTATCATCCGTCGCGCCGATCCAACAGCCAAGAAACAAGGAGCTGCTTCCCAGCCAGTGCCTCAAGAACAGTATCAAGCCTACCCTCTTGAACAAGATCAGCAAATCACAGTGAGTTGACGGTCCTCCTGTTGAGACGGTTTTACTGATGAAATAATGTCTTCTTTTAGAATCCAGGCAGTGTAGCTTTGACGAGGATCGTGCCCTAGTTTTATCATAGGCAGCAGTGGATTAGATACCATGTTGTTGTTACGAACTCGAAAGGGCAATGTTTTGAGACGTTCAAGTTGAATCCTTAAGTGATTGTCTGCAGTGGGTGAGGTGATTGAGGAGGATATCATGGCTTGCAGGAACAGAGCGGCAGAGGTGGTTGAAATTCAAACCGACGAGGATGTCACAAGGGAGGTGACAATGCGTCACGGTTATTCTACGCAAAATTTTACATCATGTGACTGAGTCGCCCTTCCCCCTTCAATTTGTCGTCTTCACGGTCAGCCGTTCACCGGCGACCGCTGAAAGCTCCTTCCATAGATTTGATGGCAGTAACATAAATTTACAACTCAAGGACTCCTCATCAATGACCAGAACCCGTAAGCCATTTGTCGAGTAGTGATAACGCGGGACTCAATCTCTAGGGCACTGATTTGCAATTCATACTTGCTGTGCTCGAGAGAGGGTTGCTCATGCAACGTTGGAAGACATCAGAGCTTCCACGGCTTGCTATGAAGCCACGAATTTTAGGAACGTGGTGGAAACGCTGGTAGTCATTGTCCCTCTTTACCCAAGTGATACAAGGCTCAATGGGCAGAGAGCTCGGTAAGTGCTTCCCTATAAGCATAGGAGCTACTCACAACTGTTGCATCTTTTTCCAAGACATAGAACCATCGATACCCATACTACACTGCCTACGCTCAAGCTGTGCTCAACCGTCTAGCCAGTTTTAATGAGGATCTTTGGAACGCCTGGCCCGCACGCGTGGTCGAGAACTAATAATCGTAGGGAACCCGAGTTGAAATTACCGCTATGTTACAATTATTTTGGTCTTTAGCATTAACTTGGTAGGTTACTGGCGTACCCCATCACGGATGGGCATCATATCAACCTCCTAGATAAATATGATGGCTTTGGCTTGGCGTGCCTTTGAGCCCACTGGCAGTCATCGCCGCCAGCTCACCAATTCGATTCTTTGTGAGCCTCTTCTTTGTCTTGAGCCCTGAGAATTGACCCATTATCATTGTGCAACTACCACGCACTGACAGTGAGCCTGTTGAGTCGGGAACCTTTCACGAACAAGGTCTAAATCAAATCCCGAGCACTTGGCAGAAGCGTTGGTCGCCAACCCCGAGCAATTCGCCGGCGACATGGCAGGTGCACGGCCTGTTTTCGGCTGCCACCAGCCGCTCGCCAGTCGGACCTCGGATAATTCCCAGTTGGCATAAACCAAATTCTTATTCACCGGTCTAAAGGCTTGCTGGCACAGGAGCTCTGATAACTAAGCCAAATGATGTTTCCGGGCAGGCCAAAATGAGGCCTTCTTTTTTGTGCTGAACCAATAGGCAAAAAACTAGGCCTTTTTTTTTGCCTACCATCCCACGGACAATCTTCCAAGTTAACAAAAAAACCATCTTACAAACTGGGAGGTGTCCTGCAGCTCCAAGTCCCCTCAATTCACAATTTCCTCCCTTCTCGAATTATCGAAGCAGAACATCGTCCTGTCGTTATAGTTGCGTTATGTAACAGACAAACGGATGATCTATCGCTAATGGAGGAATCGTTACCAACTCACGGGTCTCTCAGCTCGTACTACGAACAAGAAAGTTTGGTCCGTCCCGTAAACGCGCAACATCCGAAAAAAGGGGCTGAAGAGAAGAAATCCCATTTTTCAAGAGTTTCAAGACGTACCACCATCCTACCCTTTTTTTCCTTTCGAGTTCAATTCGTGCTGGGTCACAATTTCTTTCTTTTCCGACTACTTCCACTTTCGTTTTTCTGATATTTTCTTGTCGAGGGCAAAGTCCAGGAAATCAATATTCAATGATCAAATCTACTCTTTCTGTTTCACTTTTGGTCCTCTTACCATTCTTCACTCTCTCGGTTTATGCGGAAAATGACTGGAAAACCCCTTGTTTGGACGGTGTCTGTCAATACTCGGTCAGCGGGAGTAGTTCTGGGACAGTCAAAATCGTGCGTTTTTGTTTTGCCTACCTTCACCTTTTCCAACTCGATAAACTCACCTATCACAGTGGGGTTCTCCAGATGCCATTACGGATATAACCACCGCAGCCGGTTGGGAAATGTTAGACTGCTCTCCAGACGAACTATCTCAAGACATCCGACTCGTCTGTCAAGGTGACGAGAGCCCAGAATCCGCATGTGCACATCTCTATCAGAACATCGGGGCCGAAGGAAAGATCGTTCGTCTCCCAGAAAACGTGTGTCTCTCCCACTTTCCACGGATACGAGCTCGCCTAAAAATATAACACCTCTACGCCCTTTGTTAAAAAATCAGTGCGGGAAAACCTCATTCGCTCGAATCGCCAAAGCATGGATCCCAAAAGACCAATCTATCCCAGACACAGTCGCCAAACGTCTCGTCAGAAGAGACGGCGTTCCACCTGTCGTCAAAGCTCTACGTCTCGACACGGACTTCGCTGCTGCCGCCAAGTCGAATCAGTGAGTCGTCATGTCGCAAAAAAATAGCATGTCCTTCTTATCATCCCGACGTCAGAGCCGGACTTGTCTACTTTGCAATTCAAGCAGCCAATTTTGCAGGTGCCAATGTTGAGGGAACGATGGAGACTCCCGTAAACCACCGTCGCTCTCGTCTCACTCGACGTGCGACTCATGAATACATACGTGGTCTTATCGGGGGTAAACGTTCCTTTCATAATTTCATCTTTCATGAACCGTCGTAAACCCTTGATTTTTTTTTTCGCAGGCATCAAGAAGGCGGCTGAAAAGGCTAAAGATACAGCTACGGATACGGCAGGAAAAGTCGCAGATACAGCCGGAAAGGCTACAGAGACAGTCGGAGACACAGCAGGAAAAGCCGCAGAAACAGTCGGAGACACAGCAGGAAAAGCCGCAGAAACAGTAGGGGACACAGCAGGAAAAGCCGCAGAAACAGTAGGAGACACAGCAGGCAAAGTCGCAGACACAGCCGGAGACGTGGCAGGACAGGTCGCCAACAAAACCGGCGAAGTCATCGAAAGAATCAAAGACATCAACATCAACCAAACGATCGGGTTGCATCCTGTCGACTTTGCGAAATCGGCCAACATTTTCAGCGGCACGGCGACTTGCCCGCCTCTTTTTGACGCCAAAGTCAATGTTGACGTCAACAGCGCTGGTTCTGCCAATATTGGGTTTGGTATCGCTGCTATCGGAAGTTTGGTTCCTCCTCAGTTTGACGACTTTATGATTTTTGCGGGTGAGGGCTGCTGCAATCGTGTGTTTTCTCGGATTGTTTATCGCCTTTTCTGAAAAATAGGGCTTGATGCGGATCTGTCTGGTAGCATGACCATGACCACAGACGTACAAGTAAGCCGTTTGTGAGGTGTTTTCCGTCACAAAGTTAAATAGACAAAACTTTTTTTTTCTTCACCAGGGTTCACTCGATTCAGGTCGTATCAAAATATCCCAAGTCGGTATCCCCGGTCTCTCCATCCCTGGGTCAGTAAATTCTCCACAAACCGTCAGAGCATCAACCATTGACTCGAATCTTCAACAGCATCATCACCGTCGGCCCCACTGCCACAATCAATGTTCAAGCCGTAGCCCAACTTGACGTCAACATGAACATGACCGTCGGTTTCAACTACAAAGTCCAGAACGCTCAGCTTTACTTCCCTCCTAAAGACCAGATATCAGGCGGAGACTTTTCGATCAAGGACACCCGTAAGCACCCCTTTACTTCCCCATCAACCAACACTAACAATTCTCCCCCCCCCCCACACGACCCCCCCAGCTCTAAACCTCTTCCAAGGCAAAACCCCCGGTCCCGGCTTCGTCGAAGCCCACTTCATCCCAGGCATCAACTTTGGTATCTCAGCCATAGGAACCGTCGCCGAAACTCAAGTATTCCTCGAACTCGACGCTACCGCAAACTTGACCATGAGCTTCGCACCTCCCAAGAACGAAACACAAGTTACCACCAACACCACCGACACCACCACCCCTGATGGATGCCTCGATATGAAAATTGGAATGAAGGCCAACGCGGGTGCTCGTTCCGGGTTCTTTTCGCTTTTTAATGAGAGGACTCAGGTTCCATTGTTCAATAAAAACTTTCAGCTTTTCAAGGTGAGAATCCTTTTTTTTGTTTTTTTTTTTTTTTTTTTCCTTGGGTGAATCACGTCGATTAATACGTGCTAGAAATGCTTCGGAGACCCAAACGCCAACATCACGGCACCTACCAGAAACGTGACGGACGTGAAAACCGGCCTTCTCCAGTGCCTCAAGAACAAGACTGAGCCTATCCTTTTGAACCAAGGCGCAATTAACCAATCACAGTTCGTTGAACATCCTTTTTTCTCAAGCGATGGTTGTGAATGGTTTTTATTGATGTGTTGCTTTATTTTTTTTTAGGATCCTGGCAGTGTAATTTAGAAGAGTGTTGTATCCTAATCTTTTCATTTATGGGTCGAGAGATAAATTATAGATATCGCGTAACTTAAACTGAACAACTAGCCTGCCGGATTCCTCACCAATTTACATACCTCAAATCTTGGTGTCTAGGGATTAAATGTTCGCGTTAGTACCGGCGCTGAATGAGGCCTTGAGACTGGTCTCAACACCTTGGAAATAGCCTGAGGGTCATCGAAAGAATCAACTCCCTTAAGTGCGCGTAGGGCCTACGTGATATTTATAATACAAAAATACATAGCAATCAAGCAAGCAGTCATAACAAGGGAAGAGAAACAAAAAACAAAGACCCCACGACAATCAGGTATATACCCAGCTTGCTCGTCATATACCGTACTGTTACAGCAAATGACTGAAACGTGCGTTGGGTCCGGGCGCCTGACGAGCGCTTATTCGTATATATATATAGGTAAGCACGATTACCTCCACGAAAAGTTTGACGTCGAACCACCACCACCCATTCTCTGAATTTCTTGAAATCTTTCATAAAGTTTAATGTCGGAAATGCAAGATTGCTCCAGCCATCATGGCTCCCTCTCCTCCTCGTCAGCCCCCTTTCACTCACCCCTCACGACCTAAAACTGACGTTACGAGTCTTCATGATAGGCACATGGAAAAATCAACAATGACGAAGCAAGATATCTGTGATGAGGAAGCCTCAGATGGCCCGTACAAAGGTCGGATGGTTTCACCAAACGATTATTGGGACGAAACTCTCTCGCAAGCGAACGATTCGAACTCTCTACTGTCACTCTTCAGAAAAATACTCGAAAAAGCTTACGTGGAGATCAAAGTACCTCTGCAACCAGAGAGAACCGTAAGTTGTTCGCACAACCGCAAAAGAAATTCCACATCAAATGCTGACGATCCCCAACACCTCGTATCTCTAGGGAACTTGGCAATTCATGTCCGCTCAACTTTTGCGTGCGAAACGTGGAGAACATGTTCCTCACTTGATAGTTGACGAGCTCGAATCATTCTATCACGTTCTTTGCTGGCTCGTACTGAAACACGGGGGTGTGCAGAAACACCAACTTCATGTGCTCTTTGATGAAGAAGCATGGTTGAGGGAGATATTTGATGAGGTGATTCATACGCCGGACGGAGTCATCGGCGGAAAAAGCAAAGTTCGAGCTTTCCATACATCACGAATGCGTAGAGCAAGATTACAAGAGCCAATCCGCCGACTCATCCTTGTCCTCGGCGAAAACTTCCGAGTTCGCTACCTCGATCCTCCCTCTGACGAGATACTAAAAAAGATCGAGGATTTAAGCAGCGGCAAGGTTCCCCTTCAAGACGAAGACATCACATACAATTTCTTCAAAGCAACAGAGTGGCTCATAAGTCGAGCAAAACTCCGGCATACTTGGGTCCTTGATCAGTTTAAGATAGCTGCAGAATCTCCCCGTAGCAAAGACCGTTCAACCCCGCCGACATGAGTCCTTCGCGAGGGTCGTTTGGATGAAATGTAATAGACACTGAGTGATGTATTCAATCTAAAACCCCCTTTAGACACTTTTGTCGCATGTCGAGGCTGTCCAATCCGTACGTATTTAGACAAGTCCGAAGAATAAGTGGTCTTCCCTTATGGAGGGAAAACCTCGGAACATGGTAGACGAACCTTTCTCCCTTTACATCTGCACCCCAAGCCACACTTCCTTACACTGAAAATCCCCTCCATCACAATGTCTCCATTCACTGTCTTGGTTCGTAGCTCTACTATCTCATATCTCTTTTTCGTTGGCATACCTATGTTACAATTGACACGCACTAACCGAGGGACGATTAGTACTTGATATGCATTTTCAATTGTGATAAGATGTGTCTCGAAATCGTAAGTAACGCCCAACGTATGATTTTCCACTGTCTCACTCCATTCGGTGGCTCCGAGTGCTTAAAAAAATAATGATACCAGCGCCGGCCCATTACTCCCTGGCTGGGAGTCGAACCCAGCTTTCGCGCGCAAGGATCGAGCATCATCTAGCATTCAATGACAGGCGCGTGTACTAACCGATATACTACCAGGGATGTTACAATGGAGGGAAAGGCAGTAAATAATACAAGACCACATTTTTTGACAAGCGGCAGTCAAACCGGGGTAATCACCAGTTACCAGTCAAAAAGTGTCGCAAGCTTAAGGCTGTCACGTAGTCTGTTCTTCCTTACTAGACGGTACTACACCTCACCTCTCACTACACCTTTGATTTCCTTCTAATTCTCTACAGCATCGATCTACAAGAGTGTAGTGTATGATCCTTTATCGATATCACTGGAGAAGCTTTCGGAAAGGCCATCGCACAGCTCGCTTATCTTACTACTCCGGCGTAAATAGAATATAGGCATCTAGTACGGGTAGCTCTGGAATGGGGTTTGCGGATTCACCTACGCTGCGCTTGATTTTCAATCTCTTCGTGAATCGGTCAAAGGACACACCTCCGCCCCTTCCATCTATCCCTCTGTTCCCTTGGATCATAACGAAGGAAATGGTGATTTTGACGAATCACTTACGACCCACACTCTTGCTTTTTGTTCTTCATTTTCCTTTTTTGCTGTTCGCTCTCTTCGAATCAACCCCTTTCCATGAATCCTTGATGAGATGCCCGCCAAGTCCGAGTCACTCGTTTTCTGGTCCTTATCAACCGATCCAGACATACCCGTTATGGAGTGTTCAAGGCATCTTCATACTATCATCCAAGTAATTGCAACTTGATGATTCCAACCAAACGCAAAGTCCAAAAGTCCGCCTTACCCTTTCCTGTTGCACATGAAATCCGACAGCATGGATTTGCCGACGGAAGTTTCAACAGCTGTTCTCGAAGCGAACGAAGACCCAACTATGTTCTAGTCTCCGACCGTTAGGCGACTATAGTAATGATCTCCGAAATTAAGAACTTTGATGACTTGAACGCCTTTCCACGCCCCCAATCTTCGCCCTCCCTGTCGAACTCCTCAACGTCAACATCCACCCTGAGAAGCTCCTTCACACCAGAATTACATATTAGGTCTTTGCAGCCAAATTGACTTGACTTATTGACCATTTTCTGACTTCAGAAGGGATGGCCAGGTTTGGGTCATTCGGCCCAGATACTTCTGCGGGTTTTCAGAAGGTGCTTTGCCAGGTTATGTGCCTCAGAGGCTTACTCTCCTTCGTTTCAGGCGTTCTCTGGATCTTTGATGACTGCAATTATTGAGCTTTCTGAGGTGCATATTGCCATGCAGAAGGTGCTAAAGGCCCCAACATTGTTTGGGAGTGGGTATATAAGGTGTGCCTCAAGTTTCTCTCACATAACCTTCTCTTATTCTTCCAGTTTAGTTCATCTTCTTCTTACCACAGCAAGCCTTGATCCATGAACAATGACAGCATTCCACCCTACCCCTGCCCACACTCACACTAAATGAAATTTAGAGAAAACCTATTGGTAATCAAAGTCAGGATGACAGACAAATTCTTGGTGGTGACAAGAAGGCAGCATGCAAGTGTCGTAGGCGTAAAGGCCGAGGTTGAATTTTGATTTTTGAAGACCCGGAGTCCCGCTGGCGCACCTCGGACCGAGGTCACGAGGACAGGCCACTCGGTCGTTGTCCCTTCGAACGTTCTCCCTATCCCATCGACATCCAGCTGCAGGTAGCAGCTGTCAATCGTAAGGGCCGAAACTTCGACATAACTAAGGAGTAGCCCCCGGATAATGCACGAAGACAACCACACAGCAACGAGCCGTTTAAGTTGCGAAAATCAACGGTGCGCTCTACGCAATACACTGAATTCAGTCAATGATAATTCATTTCAGATCGGTTAGTCACTTCTGCCAACGGATCCCTCCCGAAATCAACCCTTGGAGCGAGGAAGCCGTCGTCCCCGTTATTTTGCAATCCGGAGTAAGAAATAGTGGTAGATGGGGGTGGAGATGAGGAGTCTAGTGGGGCAGGGATCTATTGTTCAGTACAGAACAAAGTTGGTTCCGGTACAATGGTCTTTATCAGTCTGTCGTTACATTCTCATTGTCCCATTTTCTGATATCTTCATTGTTCAATATTTATATGTAAGTGGCATAATAACTTCCCTACACAACGTTCCCATCCTGCCTGGTCCACTCCCATGGAGGATATGAGGATGTGCTTCCGCTGCCTTACCTCAAGCCTCTCGGTCAAGCCTACCCTTGGGGCTCCATATGGATCGTCCATGTCGTCCGGGGCTCTCAAAGGCCTTCCATCGGTTGTCCTTGTCGCCGATGGTCGCAACATCATTCTCTCATCCACCTCTCACTACCGTTTTATTATGCCGCCTCATTTGACACTGGCTTGAGATTATCTATGACGCTGACATACAGATTTATGCATAAACACAATGTATTGCAAAAATTTCCACAAGGTAATGAAGATGTGCTTGAGGAAGACATGCTTGAGGAAGACAGATATACCTTTCAAACCCGGCTGGCTCTACGGCGAGATTAGGTATGGAACTTCGTATATCATCGACATCTTCCTTGCCACTATCCTCGCTACTGTCATCACGGGATGAACCTGGCCCGAGCTTCTGAAGGCCGAGATCCTCGCATTTGTTGCTGCAAATGTGTTGATTGATAAATTGTTGTATCCCATCGGTTCCATAGTCCCCAAGTCCACTATCACTACACACAACTTAGCTCGGAAGACAGACCAGATTCATGAAAAGAAAACTTACCCTCGCATGGTATGCATCATTACGTCGAACAAGATATGCTTGCCTCCAGAACTTGTGGCTGTCAAAGAGGCTGAAGTGCCGGAGAACATATTGGTCAGGTCAGTTTAGGGATTCAAAAGAGAACTTACTCTGAAGGTCAGCGAAGACGATTGTCTTTTGCGACCACTCATAAGCAAAATGAACAAAGGTGGTTAGAGTCACACCAAGCTTTCCCTGGTGACTGGGGTGCTGCAAAGTTCTGGACCATTTTTTTGGAGTGCCTGTTTGCATGGGCTCAAGCAGCCAAACAACTAATAATTTGGCATCAGCAGGCTGTTGTGAACAGAAAGCTGTCCATTCATTGTCTGAGATACCTGAGGCAGGCGAAGGTTTGGCCTGAGGTGAAACAACTTCAGTAGCAATCTTGAAATTGATCACCTCCAGGTCTGTGTCACCGCCATGTTAGCTTGGAAGAACCAATACAGAACATAACCGGAACTACTAACTGTCATCCACATTTGTTTTCCTCTTCGTGCATTTCTGAAACTGGGTCAAAAGTGCATTGAGCTGGTAAAGCTGAATGCCTTCTGCCTCAAGCTCCTGGCGATTTTTGGCAATCGAAACCTTTGCTTCACCTTCACAGATACAGTCAATTCACTTGGCAGCATAAATGACATTCCCAATTGTAAGCTAAACCATAAAAAAACATGGTAGTCAGATACATAGTCTGGTCCACTAGGGTAGTATACCCGACCTTATAGACAAGTTTTGTTGCTCCATTGTCGAACTCCTCATCGGCTAGGAAGCCTGTAACGATGTCTGCATCTAGATTTGGCCATGTAATTTGTTCTCCGAGCTTGTCCTTTGTGAATTGTGCAAAGATGAGTGATACTTGAGTGGCTCCAGCCGGAGGTTGTGCAACCCAGTTTGAAATGAGCTGTGATGGTTTAGCTGGTAAGTCAAACTTAGCGGGAGAATCAGACGGAACAGAGCAGTTTGCACTTACACTTGAGTTTTTTGGAGACAAGAATATTCATATCATCCTCCTCAATACCTTTTTTTCTCTTCTTGATTTCCTGTTTGGTTTTGGCCCATTTGGGAGCACTGACACCAGTAAGTAATTCGAACTGAATGAAACCTCAAACTTGAGTCATAAAAATTGTAGGGAGGTGTACATACTTTGGCTATGTCAATTCAAGCTTCCAAATAGATAAACGGTCCTTTCATGAGCTTTACAGAGTTGGGAGCCCACTTGTTAAGGTCAGGTGGAAGAATTGATTTGTGTTCAGAGTAGAGTTCTCCAACTGTACCAAGCAATCCATTCGGGAACAATTGGATGTTTCCAAAAAACTGGAAAGTTATACACTCGCTGTAAATACAACACTGATATTATTTTGAGATAAACGGAAGAAGGACAGGTGTACTTACATTGTAAGGCCTTTGGAGGTATCAAGCTCCCAAATTGCATTCCAGATTCGTAAAAGCACCTCAATTGCATCTAGATAGTAATTAGTGAAAATAAGATAATCAGAACTGCAGGCATTACCTGAAACAAGGACATCCTCATTGAAAGGTGACACTGCCAATGCCAACTTTGACTCAACCTGGGTTTTTGGGCACACAGGACTGAGCATGACACGGTATGCTCGAGTGCCTGTGGAGGCTGTAGGTGCCTGGACAGCTGGTGAAGGTGATGGACCTTCAGGAAGTGTTCAATGAATCATCGCTTGACTTTGGGCTACTTGCTTTGCCTGTTGAATCAAAGCAGCACTCGGGAGTGTAGCTTTTCCACAGACAAATAAGTAACCAGTTCAAATTAGTGAGAGAAAAAAATTGCCAAGATTGCACCATTATTCTGACCCCCTCGCAGCTTGTTGACTTTGGTGAGACAATGGCCACAGTATCGTTCCTCTTTTCTAAGCCATAAGGATATTGCGCCACAACCCTCGCATACAGGTGCATTCTAGAGCAAAAGAACTTAAGTTGAAGTCAAAAACTCGGGGAGAGATAATGTTGAACTCCTTACCATCATCCTTTCCAGTTTGGCGGGGGAATCTTTGATGTCACCAAGCACATTGCAACGGGCACAGAGTCCTGGCTCTTTCTTGAATGGAAATGTCTTTGAGCAAGAGTACATAGGTTTCTCTGCATGGTAGCAAATCTATATATTAGGTTCAGCTGGTGGCAGACTGGGAGTTGTCATGACTTGAGCAGTGTCAAGACGGGAGTTCAAGTGCAGTTGGTTTCTGGACAGGGAATATTTATTTATATACATTGATAGGTATGCGGTTGCCAAGTGCACAGAGCCAAATATGTGAGAGCAATACTCAACACCCAAGGGTGATTACACATGCTATAGCCGACAGTGCGACAGTGCAATTCAATATGCGAGGACCATGGTGAGGCAACTGCCATGGTAGCCGAGGTCGGCATTGGCTTGGAGTTGTAGCAAGAAAGTACCTCCACATTGGACTGAGCCCAGCATAAACCGTAGTTTTTCAAACAGTTGAGAGCAGTCAACTCAACTCCAGAGCCTTGTAAGTACGATTTTGTAGCCGCCGGTGGTACACTAGAGTCATGCATGTCTTTATATAAGGTATTCCAGTCCACAACTGGGTGTACAATTTTGACAGCCTCAAATTCAAATAAGTAGAACTTGGATGGTAAACATGGCTGGTGTCAATGGACACCGAAACAGAATCCGTGAGTCATGGGAATTCACACGTGACTCACTAGTTTGAAAATCAACGACGGCAGCAGGTCCTCCAGACGATGTGTTCAAGAAGATCTTGACTGACTTAGCACTTGAAAAGTTCCACTCAAGGATTGACTGCTATACCTGGCCAAGGATGGCTATTCAATCCAGTATGTTTCATTCTCTCTTCAAGGTTTTGCCACTGAGTGAGCTCAAATCTCTACATAGACTGACAACTCTGAAAGAACTCAACCGGAAATTCCATCAGTCAGAAAGCCACCACCACTTCCAGTTGCAACATCATATGTCTCTAGTATTGCCTCTGAGGATCTTGCTGCACAGAATGGACCAAATACAATTCAGCATTTGGTTAGCAGAAAAAGTGGAGTCTTGATTCCTCGGTGCGACACCACCAATTATGCTATATTCTTTTTCTAATGTTTTTTAGTGCTATGGTCCATTCAATCATGCAACCAACTATCCAGAAGCTTCCAAAGCTTGTTTTCCTGGCAAGAAGGCCCCTCACCCGAGGGGTAACCTGAAGCTCAGCGATGGAATTTATCAGGAGATACATGCTGATGGACATGAGAAACTGAACTCCAAAGCATTGAGAATGGGTGAAGTGAGTATTGACCAGTATGGTATGAGATGCCACACCTCCGGTTACATTCTCCTCCAACAAGCAGTTCCAAATGCTCCGTGTGAAAGCACCGTTGCTCATTTATACCTTGATCTCTCATTGAGGAATATGGCAGTACACTTCTTTCTAATTGTATCATCATTGCTTTTTGCTAATACCATGCTTGACTCAGTGGTGTTTGAGAAGCTGACTGTCGATGGAGGTACTGAAACAGGTGAAATGTTTGCTTGTCACAAGGCACTCTGGTCAGTCATAGTGTTTGCAGTTTCTTCCTCAAATGCTGATTTATACAAACAGTGACCAAGTATATGCCAGAACTAAAAGATTTGTCTACCCACCCAGCATTTGTTGCTCTTCCAAGCACCAAAAATGTGGTAATTGAGGGTAATTGGTGCCAGTGGCTACAGTTTGAAGGCACTACTCTACTGTCTACAGCCTGATGGCCCTCTGGGACCGTGCATTTTGGATTGTCCTGGCATTGAGCAAGACCTTGCTGGGAGTACTTTCACCCTCGGAGACCAGTGCCTCAGCCCTGGCCAAGCTCAATTCCCCACTGCATATCTCGCACCGCCCAACCTACAAGGTAAATTCCATTCACCACGAGGCAACTCATCGCTAGCATGGCCAGAGGATTACACTGTCCAGGAGGTCATAACCGGTCTCCAGCTAAAGGAAGAGCGACACGAGTCAGCAATGAAACAGAAGCACAGGGTGTTGCAAGGCACTCATTTTATGGAAGCTTGTCCCTGTTTGAAGTATGTCAGCTCAACATTCCGAAAACACAGGGCTCTATGGAGGAAAGCAAAGTCTTCACAGGCTGGTCAGAAGATATTCCATCAGAATATTGATCTGCCATGGGGGATAATCAGCCGGCAACTTGCCACTGAATTTTTGGAGACGTCACCCCAGGCCTCCGAACCAGAGACCATGATAACGAGGGGCATCTTGAATCCTCTCCCACATACCACTCTGCTTACCTCTAACGTGGCTGAGGCTGCCGTTGAGCTTCCTCATTCCGACTCTGGAAAGTCGTTTGTGTCAGCCATCCACACTCTTTCCCGTTTAATCGACTCCGAGGTTCCGATCCACAATCCATGATTATCTCATCTTTACTTCCCCGACCTGACCGACCTTCAGCTCGAACTTAATAATCACTGTGCACAGGCTCATTGTGAGAGTCACGACGTGTTGAACTCAATTTCCGGTTTTGAATCCCAGGAGGTTTTTCAATTCTCAGACTGGCGAAGCATCTTTGAAGGATCCGGTGAGGATCCGGAGTGCTGGTTTCAAAGCCTCCAAGATGTAAACGAGTGGCCGACATTGCCCTAATCACGTCCCACAAATGATCCTCCTAAAGTACATTAGCTTTTTGTGGTCAGTACTATGTCTATATAGTATATACCAGTACGTCCTCAATCTTTTTTATTCAGACACGGCCATGGTCATAATACACCAGCTAGCAATTCCAGAGCGGTTTCGCATATCCAATTTGTTCCATCAGCAGCTAATTCACCCACACTACTTTCAAGTAATTAACACTCAGTTTAATAAAGTCTTTGGATAAATAATTCAATAATACATGATCCCAGTGTTTCGAATTCATAAAAAAACCTCAGCGAGCAAAGAGCAGGAGGGGTGTCACCAACCGTCCGCATCAGTACGCCCGAAGTCGCGGCCCTCCAGCGCTTATGCATGCCCCAGGTTGAGTTTCAACGTTTCAACCTCGGCCTTTAGGCCTACACCAATGCAAGGGTCCCGATTGAGATGGCACAACTCAAATCTTCACTTTCATTAGCTCTTTTCCATTGCATCCTGGCTTCACCTTCAATAACAGAAACTCCAAACATGCCTTGAGCAATAACTGGTGACAACAGTTGAATTGTGTGCCATAGAAACAAAGATATCCTTAATACTTCTAGTTCATGATTCATTCTAATCCTCCAAGTATGGGATGGAGCCCTCTGTGAACAGCCATTGGTAGCCTCAATATAAGCATACAAGTTACTGATTTATTTATATCAAATTCAACAAGATCTCTGCCACTCTGGGAGACTGTATTGATCTAGATTTGTCATGCAGAGTTACCTTAATCAAGCCATACATACATAATCATACTTAACTTGTCATGATGAAGTATGAGCAATTTTTTTGGACGATTTTCAAGCATGAACAAGGTGAGTCTAGAGTCACACACGTCGGATGGGCAGGGGGGGAGTGACACTTCGATAAATTTCAAACACAAACCTCGGCTCTTTCATACATACGACCCTTCACACAATCCTCTTCTTCCTCTCTAACTTTCGGTGAATCCTGTGCACGAAGAGCACTCGATCGGACCTGACTCAAACATCCCAGATTCTTTTGAAGTTGCGTGAGTGCCGCCACATCAAGTCGAGGACGTTTAACGTTCTTCCCAATCACTGAGAGCGGATAAACATCCCAGCTCGGAGCAGGCTTGATGCTACCTCGACCCTCCTCCTCCCCCACGAGACACTCAAGATTAACAACTCGTGTGAGAACGTCAGAAGCTTCCGGTCGTTTCCAAGGTTCAACGGCCCAACAGTCCACCATGATCTCCCACATCGTGTCGTTTAACGATGTCAATTCAGGACGGGAAGGATGTTTCTTGTGAATCAGAACGGTGGCGATGACGGAGGCGTCTAGTTTGAGTTCTTGGAAAGGCGCTTTTCCTTCGAAAATCTTGAAAAAAATAAATATGACGTGAGGCGCGGATCGGAGATTTTGAGGAGATGGATACTGACCTCGTAACATACGCAACCGAAGGCGTAGATGTCACTTGATAGGGAAGAGTTGCTTCCTGTGAGGAGCTCTGGTGAAGAGTATCTTGTCGTTCCTTTGTCTATTTTTGTGGAAGTCAGACCGAATTTATGTGTGCCTTGTACTCGGGATAGACCAAAGTCTGCTATACACGCTCTTTCATCTGGAGTGATTAAAACGTTGAGCTAGTAGTGGGATTTTTGAAATAAATCAAGTGGGTCCAGATGGAGCACGGCGACTTACACCTTTCAAATCACCATGAACGATGTCTTCATCATGGAGATACGATAAGCCAGAGGCAACGTCATATACCTAGACCATAAGAATCGGGTTAAAGAACAGCAAAAAAACTGACAGTGGTGATTCGTATATACCAATGAATAATGATCAACATCCGCTCTAGGGGTATTCTCCAAGAACCGTACAAGATTCCCTCGTTCCATCCACGGAGAGACCAAGCATAACTGCGTTTGAGCCTTGTCCAAGTAACACATTCCCAAAAACGGCAAGAGATTGGGATGTTTGAGTTGTTCCCAGACAATTGCTTCTCGCATATATTCCTATTCAAAACGTCGTCAGTCCACTGGGGGAATGCGGCGTAGCCAGAGCATTTGGCAATTACCTTCAAAAGCTTCGAGATATCGGAGAACTCATACACCTTCACAGTCTTCAAACAAACGATCTGTTGGCCAATTTTTCCCTTCCAGACATCTCCAAAACCACCATGGGCGACGGGACGATCTCCCAACCTCTCCACATTCTCAATCATGAGACACTGAGGACATAGACCCGATCTTTTGGAAAGTTGAAGCATCATTTTGAGCATCAAGGACCGTAGGTTCGTTGCAACGTCAGAAAGCTTGGCGAGCTGGAAGAGGGTTTCCATTAGCGCGTCAAAAGAAAAAAAAAGTCGAGAACTTACCACTTGTAATGCATCAAGCAACGACTGCGCGTCCTCCCCTTTGGTTTCTAAAAGCTCTTTCAATTGCTGTTCGTCCTCCATCACACCTTCGACAAGACGACGCATGTCATTTAAAATCTCCAAATCGACGTCGATACCTTCTTCGTGTGGTATCAACGCTGAAGAAGCCGGACCGATTTCACCAGTGCTTGTGAGCATGGGAGACGTTGTGTCGAGCCTCACATCATTGGTCGCCCCCGATGCAAGAACTGATGCTTCTACGGCGGAAGATTGGTTAGCTACGATTTGAGCCCAGGGGTTAGAGTACGTTCCGACTCGCGGTATGATCGGTGTTATTGTCGTCAAGTCTGGGTCTATTTCTACCTTTGTCGACAAATGAGAAGGTTTCTCGTTGAACTTTCCAACTACCGACTTCCACCCTCGAGTTATGATCGCCCTCAGTCGCAAGATTGCCTTGAACCGCGATCTGGAAGGTCTTTCGTCGTACCCGATTTGTTCATTTGCCAGAGCCGATCCTAGCCAGGGGTCCTGGCTCAATACAGTGACTGGAGACTCAGTGAGTTCAGACCCCAAACGGAGCCTGTCACGAATATTCCGTTTGTTATCATGCCCAAACCACACCAGACGAGGAGGAGGTAATGGGATATCTTCTTCCGTGCTCTCGGGTAGTACAACCTGCACGTTCTCGGTCTTACTATCCTGCATCTGCACCCTTCCAGATCGATGTAACGCCAGCTCCTCCTCCAACCGCAGTATCATTCTCTCCGCCTCCTCTCGTAGATGAATTCTTGTTCGCTTGATGACTTCTGCGTGAAAAAACGGGTCAGAAACTACGGTTGTAATAGTACGTTTCAAAAAAACGAACCGATCTCCCCTTCATGTACTGGGATGTTACCGCTCTCGAGTCCTTTTGCAATGATGCTTTCGAACGCTGCGTAAAATTGTCAGTGTTGATCAACTTCACCATAATTCTCACCTTCGACCTCCTCCTTGACCGCTTCAATCTCACGTTCATGTCTTGCGATTAGGGACACGAGCTCTGGCCCAGAAACATTGGCAGGACTCTCAGAGGTCTCCTGTTTCACAGAAGGCGTTCCATTTTGCGTACTTGTTGCCTCGCCGCTTCGACTACCGATATCTGCTTGGTCCTGGAAACTTTCGACAGACCCCTGAGCGACGGCCACAGACGACACCCCGACCGAATGTGAATGAGATGTTTCCGAGCGGCTCTTTAGTACCCGCTCTTTCCATTCCGATAATGATCCTCCGTCGGCGCCCCAAGGAACATAAGTTTCATCCATTTCGTCTAGGGCATGTTGAGAAAGCTCGGGGTCTTTCATGTCTTGCTCCTCTACCACTGACAGCTCCTCTTTGCTAACCTCCTTCATCAATCTCGAAGATGGCTCGACATCACCTCGACCCGTACTGTCTGATGAAAGACGCAGAATTTCCTCCCGAGGATATTTTTCACCCCATGCACCGGGATCGTAGTATACAGGGATTACGGGTGAGTGTTCGGAAGGAATCGGTGATATTGCGGAAAAAGTGGGGGATTGTGGTCGAGTTTGAGTTATGTCTTGGTCCTGAAGACTTTCAACAGATCCCTGAGAGCCGGCCACAGACGAAGCTTCGACTGAAGAGGATATTCCCGCGAGGTTCTTTAGTAACTGCTCTTTCCACTCCCATGCTGATGATCCTCCGCCAAAGGCCCAAGGAACAGGATTTTTATTCACCCGGTCTAGATGGAGTTGAGAAAGCTCGGGATTCCCGAAACGAAGTGGTGAAGGAGGAGAGGAAGATATGCTGGGGGGAGCAGTGGAAAGCGCATCGCTCGTTGAGAGTGGAAGCATCAGAGGGCGACAGCGACGACGAAATCAAGAAGAATATATATATGGTATTATAAATAGAAAGCTGCGGGTGATAGCGGGAAATGCTGTGGAAGGGCATGCTAGACCTCCGGATCCACTGAGATCAACTCCGGATGTCGCAACTCAAGCACTCTCCGGGGAAAAACTGGGTTAATAACCGGTAGAATGAGAGGGGAAACGACGGTGCTACGTCTGAGGCGGAAGCTGGATATCCGAGCGACTGGGATGGAAGTGTTTAAGCGCTCAAGCGCTCATCTGGCGGTGGTGTCCCGTTCCAATCTCCCACGGCTCATCTGAGGCCCTGTGGCCGGCGCTTATCTATCCATGTCTTGCTTTCCATCCTTGGTCGACGGCTTACCGATTCTTGGTCCGTAAGTCGCCAATTTGTACCCTCAATTCTAACATTTATTTGAACTGATCGTAAGAACTGAATCAATATCCTCAATTCATCTGATAACGGTTTTTTTGCTCGCAGGATCATCCAATTGCCTCGTAGCTCGCACGGAATTTTCTCTAAAGCTTACAACGGCGGGTTAACTGCGGTATCGAAGGGCCAATTTGGCTACGCAATGCTCGTTCTCTGCCGGTTTCACGGTCGCTGAGTTAACTTCATTGGCACCCTAATCTGACATCCCTACAATTTAACTGATTTTCCATTGTGTTTCGTTACGTCCTATTTGAAAAGAAAAAGAGTTCTTGGTCTAGGTATACTATCTCCGGATTCCGTTCAAGTACAGAAGTAAGACCCCACACTTAAATTCCGAGAATCCAACTCTCATGAACATAACCCGGACAGTGTCGAGTACAAATCTTCGACGGAGGATATCCAGCACCTCGAACACAAATGGACTTATACACGAGTCTGTTG
>MU127903.1:8245-25649 GCA_014904975.1 Marasmius fiardii PR-910 | reverse complement strand
CACGCTGCGCATGGCCATCTGGAAATACGTGTCCAGCCCCTCATTCAGTAAGAAAAGGGAAACGTACGAACAAAACATGACATTGGCCCTCGACGACACTGACTGGGCCAGGAGTAACATGAGCCGGAGAAGTCGTTCAGGCTATGACTTTTCCCCACTTTGGAACGGGGAGATCTCTGGAGTTTCACCATTCGGTGAGGCGAAACTTCGCACTGCAAACCCACCTTCTGCGAAGGAAGTGGTTGCCGGAAAAGAGGTCGAGGTCATTGACCTCACCAGTCCTCCGGTGACTCCCTCACGTCATATAACCAGGCAGTCGTCCTTCGGTCCATCTTCGTCCGCATCTTCAAGTTCCACTTCCTTCCCCGAGCACAGCGTCCGATATGCCCCTCATCACTTATATGAAAGGCCAAGGGCGTTCCATCCTAATCCTTCATCCTTGTTACACCCCGTACAGTTTGGGAACCAACTCATCACGGCTGGGAAAACCATGGCGCGCTACTTAAATCGCCAGAATGCACAGGATAAAAATCGTTCGGAGCGTTCTTCGGGACATGGGCAGAACACCCCCCCAAGATCTCGACGGTCTTGACTCACGGTGATTCACTTGTTCATCATGTACATTCAAGGCATCTGTACTCTATGGACCCCCGCACTGCTTCATATACTAGATCGTAACATCTACATTCAAGGTATCACTATACAACGTGTATTACTTATCTACACTAGTAATTCAAACGACGAATCCATATTCACGCAAAATACGTCCATTGCTCCTCCTTCTCCACAAGACGGAGGCTCCAGCTCCCGGATTTTAGCCACTCGGCGGGCAAAACTATCTTGGTGGTCTATAGCGCATCGATTCCTTGATCAAGCTCTGAATGGCATAAATTCAATGCGCTCATACGCCTTTTTTTGCCGGTTCTTGAAGTACACCAACTGTTTTACCTTCTATATCTTCTCCCCTCGCGAGGGACGATAACGTCTTGGATTGACTGCACGGTTGCGAAGAGCGATGCTTTGGTACGGCAAAGTCAGTAAGAGCCTAGGTAGTTGACTGTGAGTACCCACCACACCAATATATCAGCCCATTGATGCCATCTTGATCATCCTAAGTCAACCAGTCCAACGATCCAGTCCCTTTCGCCTTTCGATACACGCTTCTTATCGCGTGAACTGGATAGATTGTTGAGGTTGTCAGCACTGGCACCCCTTTTCAATTTCGGATATCTATGTGAGAAGGAAGTTAGATAACAAAATGTTCAGTCGAGTAGTGCTCACTTCTGAACTTGTGGACGAAAGATTTTAACAGTCGAGGTTATTTATGGGCACCGAAGTAGTACTGGAAACACAAATATCGGACTTGGGCACTGCTGTCCATAGAATCTGGATTTGTTGCTCGACGGAAGGAGGCGAAGACAGGGAGCAGGGAGACTGTGGCACGCCTCATTATTTGGTATCGCTTGGCTCTGACTCATTTCACGGCGGCCGCTAACAAAAAGTTGGTCCTTGGTGAGCGTGCAAGATTGCTTTCCGCCCGAATCTGTACTAGAAATGTATCACAAATTCGGCCTTATTCACCCTCCCATACACTCAATCCCAATCCTCTTCCTTCCAGCTATCGATACGTGAGATCAGTAAATCGGGTTAAAACTTCATTTCGGCCTTTTTTGCGCCTTTTTTAGTGACTTTTCGGGCTCGTAGAGTCCATATGTCGTCATAATCCCAAGAAAAAGTCATGTGCTTTGTCTGTTTACGGCGTAGGCACGCAGAATTGCCGACGTCAATGCCTTGTCAACGACGGCAACGGCGACGCGTCCTCGCCATGTAGGCCATAGCTGCTGATATTCGGACAGTCATCCTCCTTTCTACATTGAGAACAAAGAGATTACTGAAAAGATCTAAAGAAAGCCGTAATTCTGTGGTAGAATCTCCCGTAAGTGCGCTGACTCGGACGTACTTTGTTGTTTATGAGCTTTATCCCATATCGTCCTCACATCCAATTAAAACCGCGCAGAAATTATGTCAAGTCTTTCGGACAGAAAGACGTGGAGGTACCTTCTGACTGTGGCTGTTTTCTGAACAGACGAGATGTAACATAAAGAGAAGGCTAAGAAGGGAAGGTTGGGTGGCATCGGAGGGAGCAATCTAAATCATGCACTTACTACATGAATCCACGGTTGATTCTAAATACCCTCATGTAGTCATTGCGAGGCGGGAATACAGAGATATGTCGTACAGCTCTTTCTTTGGCGTGAATTCAACTTACTAACGCCTCCGCTAACACGGCCAGGTCGACGAGAATGCCAAGCCGAATAGGCGCACAAGATACGAGTCTTTAATCAATCTCGGAGGGAGAGCATCCCCGTATGTTATGCATTAAATTATGCCACATCCGTCATGTGGTTGAGGCACTTTTGGGCAATTTATCGTTGAAATGAGAGAAGATCACATTTCGCGGCTTTTACAAATAAACTCAAGCTGTCGCTCGACGATAGGAGAGAGAAAACAAACGTAGAGGCAAAGGACCATAGTTGGTTGGTCAGTGAAGCCACGACTATTGGTTGCAACCGTCCGCGGTCTTCTCTTCCCTCTATGTCCGCATTTACAGATTCCCTTGCACACGTCTTGAACTTGACAGTCGGTGGTACGACGGGATGTGCTGTCCCCTCGTTCATTAACGAGAACTAGATGCCTGCTTGAACACAAAAAAGTCGTGGTCAATGGAAAGTCCTCTCATCAGTTTCAGGCGTCCGGTTCCTAGCTCACAAGACTAGTATTGAGGAACGACAGAGGCGCCCATCGACTTGATGGGCCCTCATTTCTTACTCATCCTTCCACTTTCTCCCGTCCTTACGACCTCACTGCATTTCCGTGTGGCCGAATCTCCCACCCCCCAAACATGATTGTTATTTTTCTGTCCTCGGGCCACTTTTAAACTCTCCTTGTTCACTGGGGCTTTCTCACTCTGGATCGACCTTTGAGAAACTTCAGCAGAAATAACCCTTCTAAACATTAGAGGTTGCTCTTACTCCCCGTAGAATGGTCTTTTACTTTGGGCAGCTGCTTGACATCTATATTTGGCTACGTAAAGTTTTTTCCCGACCTCCCGAGGATCTAAATTACCTCCCCAAACTGCGACGCCTTCACATGGTGAACTAGGCCGTGCAGAAGCCGGTGTTAAAATTTAGAATTCCCGGCGACTTCTCGACCCCCTGTGCAATATGGTGAAGATTCGCAGATGCTAAGCGCCCAAGTGACAAACATCTCTCCGAGTCGGCTGCGAACGAAGTGGTCCCTAAGTGGTGTACGTGACAAACAGGGCTCGATAAATTCCTTTCTTCGTCATCCGCGTCCATGATATCGTACTCCTAGGTGTGGGTATATGTCCCACCCTGAGGCGCTCCGAACGTAAAACGATCCAACCAACCCGCGCTACCACAGAATTTATCCATAGCCGCGACTGATTCTTAGTTCAAATCAACAAAATTAGCTACCGCTACTAGATAGGGACTGCTGGCGGTATAAGCCTCTTCGATTGGGTATTGCGTGCGAGGGATACTTCACCATGCGGCCAGATTTCTCACCGGAGGAGGCTCCTGAGGCCTGAGGCTTGAACGCTTGTAATTGGTACATATATCAGCAATTTTGTTGATATTCCTTCTTAGATGTTTGTCATCTGCCTAGACGCTTGCCTAGTCTTATCTACGGCGGCTATATATATTAACCGCCACAATTAATTATAGTGCGGAGCTTGGAGAAGAGGCATCGAATCGAACTTTTTTTTTTTTCTCGTGTACGATTTTTGTTTGTTCAGATCAGTCAAAGTCAAGGTCAAACTTTTTTCTTTCTCACAGCAATCCGTTTTTTTTTCTTGGGTCTGCTCCTTTTGAGGATAAAACATAAACATAGCAATCAATCGGGTGCGGTTGCAGACGAAGCCGGCGGCAGAAAGAAGAGTGGACTCGGTAGATGCCATGGATAGCGGGCCAGACTGCCAGTTGCTACGTAACAATACGAGGTCTCGAGACCTACATAGCTCGGAGCAATCAACCGTATACACACACTCGGAAGACCCCGAAGTACTGGCAAACCTCTTCTCCGAATTTCCCGCAGAACTATGATCTAGTCCGTACGCAGTCATACCTCTTGTAAGTACCTCGTTCTTTTAATTTTAATCCATGTCCCTTCGAGTCTGGATTCGCCCCGCCCCACACGCCCGCAACGTATGTTTGGTATCGAAGGAGCGCTCAATCTTGTCATCTGAAGATGCGGAAGACCGAAGGATCATGATAAGTTGGTCGCTCGCCGTGATTTTGAAATGTTTTCCTATCTCAGCGGACTTAACCCGGCCCCAATGAATCATTTCACAGCTTTGAACCTCCAGAACCTTCTCTAGTGGAGTTATTCAAGTTGTGGAGTTTTAAAGAAAAAGGTCTGGACTCGAGCGCTGAGAAGTATAGGACCTGAAGATCCGTTCCCTGTTCAAGCTCTCAGCACTTGGACGACCCTGTTCAAATACGCGTAGCCCATGGATAACACTTCTTTTCATCTTTTTCGCTACAATGTAGTTGCACTGTCTGGTTAGGACCATGGATCGGGGACAATTCTATTCATCTGCCGAGAATTCCGAAAAGCTCCACCCAGATTCTCATCCATGTCAACCGATCACCAACGGAATGTCGATCCCTAATACGGAAGTTTCATTCAGAAGCAATATCACCAAAAAATTTCTGGCCACGACATACACACCCGCGTAATGAAGAACACAGGTTACGCAAGACTCATGTAAAAAATTTTAGATGACATCCAGATTTGACTTGCTTCGGGGGCCACTGGCGCTTACCAGTCGTCACGGAGGCGGAGAAAAAAAACAAAAACAGTGAGGTCAGCGGGGCTCAAGTCCAGGCTACGACGGCGTCGGAGAAACCCATCCATGACAGATGTCAAAAAGATTCCAGAATTCAAGGAGAAAAAAAACAAACGAGAGCAGTCCGCCTGTAATAGGCAGCCATGGTCTCCCGGTGGCGGCAGGAATTATCACACTTCGAGACCCGGAACGAACGTTTTTTTTTTTTCTTCCCAGCGTTCCATAGTACATAACCCATCTTCATCTGAATCGTACCTTCAGGAGAAGATCGAGAAGACGGTGAATTTTACATACCAAAGATAGACCGATAGATGGCCGCTATGGTTCAGGGATGGTAAAAGTCCGACTAGTACGGTGATGGTAAAGCCCAGTCAGACTACTCATAGTACCTAACTAATTAATAAGAAATAACACCTGGTAAGCCGTCTGAGGGTCATCCAGACCCCCCGCCCCCCTTTGAAGAAGCTGTATTACGTCCGTGACAAACTGGGACAATTCATTAAAAAAGTTGGCCGATTGAATTTCTCTAATAGGATCAACTGTCAGCCTAAATGTGACATTGCTTCCAAGGAGAGGGGGAAATCAGTAAAAGAAAAAAGTCTTCTATCAGGGTTCTACATTACTAGGTCCAAGATGAAAAGATGAAAGAAGCGCGACATGTATCAGTACCAGGCTGTCGGACGTTGCATCACAAAAGAAAAAAAATTATGCGTGCCAGATGCACGTCAAACCAAAAAAAACAAAAACTTTCCTCGAGCTTCCGTGCCACTACGCCCAAAGAAAGTTTCAGGTCCACACACCGTGACTCCCGGCTGATACACCGTTACTGACTTCAACTTCCTCTTGATGATGGGGTACCTCCATCAGTCCAAAAGTCACCTAAAAAAAAAACCATCCTTCAATGCTAGACGTCGTAACCTGGGTCCTGAACTAACACTTTTCAGAGATACGGTGTTATTTTGCCGGTTTAGATCAACAGCTATGTGAAATCCCCTCGGGGTTTAGGTACCTTTGCGGTAAATATGATTTTCCCGGCAGGGCACAACACCCCTTGAAGTTCGCTGAGCAATCCACTCCCAAAAAAAAAAAAAAAAACGCTCTTTTCGAGGTCAGTCCCCGTTTTTCGGCTCAGCTTCCAGCGTCTTGAGGCAACCCCCCCCTCGCTCCTCACGAAGATCAGCATCATCATCATATTATCTGTTCATCAATTGTCCAAAAAAAACAAACAAACGAACAACGGCCCCACAGCTACATAGGCGCTCAGGCGCTCAGCACTCAATCGTGATCTCCTAGCGAACTGTGCCGTCAATCGTTGACTTGGAGGGGGGGGGCAGGCACAACTTTTCTCTTCTCGTTATGCCAAATCACGTAAAAGCTCTTCGGGAAGGTGGGAAGGGAATCCCGACATGGACTGTTTTACTGAGATTTGTTCCTCAACAACAAACAAACAACTCCGGCACAGGCTTTTTTTTACGATCCATGCACACGCGAGAACCGAGATGTTCATATATGGCCAAGTGGCCAGAATTAGCGATTTGTAAGGTGGCGTGAAAGGGCCTCAGAAGGAGGCGGTGGTTGGTTTATCCAAATTCAGAAGTGAGCGGGAAGGGGTAAGGGAGGGAGACCAAAAAGATCAATATCATCACTTTGATCACGCGATCACTTTTTTTTTTCGATGAATTAAGCTTCTAGTTGATGTGATAGGACGATCCCGTCATTGTTTAATACATGCCTTCTGTCGAGGTACATCTGGAAAAACCAGTAAACATTTACACCCCTCTTACATCCTACACAACCAGCTGTAACACTTGATACTGGTCACAGGTAGATATAACCTGGGAAAAAACTGTAGGGGAAGGACAAGGGTCAAAACTGGTGACAACATTTCATTGCTGGCCTTCAGGTTTGTAGTCAGTTCTTAATGATATAGCAGGTTAGATATAAATTAACTAGTAGCAACAGTTGTGGCATGTACCTGGAATTCTATCTAGTTTGCAGTGATACAGTGAGTTCTGGAGGTAATACCTAGTTTGGTCAGTTATAGCCTAGTTTTGATGGTTATAGCCAGTTTTGGGGGTAATAGCAGGTTTCAGGCTGCTGTTGGGTTTTTCAGCAAAATATAAAAAGTTCTGGACACCCTACAGCCACGACTGTCATTCTATTTTCAGTACTACAAACATGTTTTCATTTAATGTTTTGTTTCTATTATATTTCTGTATTTTATTCCTATCATAAGTTATTGTTTTATATATATTTATTTACTTGCACTCACAGAGAATTGAACTCAAGACCTCAAGAACTCAACATTTGCATTAAGATTTTGACATGACTTGTTCTGTTTATACCTCTATTTTTGTGAGTTAGCCAAAAAAAATTTTGAGTGTTCTGGAACTGTTTTCATACTTTATGATCACAAACATGTTGGGTTGTAACACCTTACCACAGTTACAGATAGTTACAAACACAGTTATAATGGCAGTCATAACTGGGTTATGGCCAGGTTATAACCCCAATTCTGGGTAACACTGGGTTATCATTGAGGTATAACAGTGTAATCATCCCTTTACTACCAATATCAGGGGTTATAGCACCTGTATTGCCAGGTTATTTACCAGTTTTAAACTCATTTAACAGTTTTACAGGTGTATATTGTCAAGATTCAGTAACAGTACATTATATCCACAGATTTATCATTTCAAAACTTATCCTAACTAGATTCAGCCTTTATAATAACATGGAACTGGTTGTAATCCTTACTGGTTTTTGCTGATGTATATGTCTGGTTTTGTCAATTTGGCAGATTCCTGCATCTTTGATGCTGACGGTATGGCAAAGGTATTAGTAATAGCCTAGCTAGTTGACTGCGAGTACCCACCACACCAACATATCACCCCATAGATGCAATCCTTATCATCCTGAATTAACCAATCCATTGATCCAGTGTTTTTTGATAAACACTCCTTATTGCACAATCTGGATCATCAGCAAAAACCATAAAAAGTTTTGTCTGGTTGCTGGTCTTTATATACCCTGTATCTAGTCATTACAAGTTATGGCAGAATTCAATGGGGGTCTTAACTTAACCTTACCATAAACTTGTGACCAAAGCCATAGCAGGGAGTTTCAACATAGTTAGAACAGCATTATAACCTGGTTAGAACCACCCAACTGTGGCAGGTAGTTAAATCCCAGTCAGAATGACTGTATAACTAGGTTGTAACCCCTTGAACCTGGTTGTAAGATGTTTATAACTGCTCAAAACCATAGCAGGGAGTTGTAACTCAGCCCAAATCACAGACATAACTGAGGTTACCACCCTCATGACTGGAAGGAAGTCTTCCAAACAGTTACAATCATTGTTTCTTGCCAAAACACTCATAATAGTAAAATCAATGACTAGCACAGGACATCAAGGCCCACCATGGGTTTGTTGCTGTTTCTTGTTCAAAGATGCCAAAATAGCCTCAGAATAGTAACATTAGTCTGGGGAACACCCCAACACACAAAAAAAATACATTTGTAAGTCAAAATAAATAAGGGTATAAGTAGAACAAGTGGTGTATAAATTATAATGGTACAATGGCTCAGTTGGATAACATGCTCGCATCAATAAAACAATTTTTGTAAGGTCTAGAGTTCAATTCCCCCTAGTCATGAAATTCCAGTAAGTAAATAAGTAAATAGACATGGAAATGAAATAATAAAATAAATATCAAGTAGCAAAAGTACAATGGTAATAACCATCAGCAGTGGAAGCTCACAGGTGAAAAATAGAAGCTTGTTCTACTGACCAAAAGCTCTAGAACCTACTACAACCTCCAAAACCAGTTACGACCATTGGAACCAATCCAAACCCTCAAAAACCTGTTATACTGTAGGAATTTAAGATAATCTCCAAAACATGCTATAGTTCCTGATACTTGTTACATTGTTGACAACTTGCTATACCTTCAAAATCTTGCCAGAACCCTCAAAACTACCTCTTCTGGTTTTTAGGTTATATAACTATACCACCTGAGGTTATATACTCAGTCAGATCCCACCTGTGACCAGTGTAGGGTGTTTGGACCTGTGACATAGGATATACAGGGGGTATATCCAACTCCAGTTTTTGCTGACAATAGATTGTCAAGGCTGTCAGCACTAGCACCCCTTGTTGAAGTATTAGGCATTGGATGTTGCTGTGGTCACTTAGCAACAATGTTTCAATATCTCATATCTATTGTAACATGGACACTGATCAGACAGATATGTAATTACAGTACTATAAAAGCAGTATATGTAGTACTTGAAATATTATTCCTTTCTGTTGTTCTCCCTCACCAGCAGCCCAGGACTCCCTCCAGTGGGAGGTTACCCACTTGATCATCCGTCAATCTTCTACACCCCTTCTCAATCTCGGATATCTATGTGAGAAAGAAGTTAGGAAGATAACAGAACGTTCAGTCGAGTAGTGCTCACTTCTGAACTTGTGGACGAAACACTTTATCAAGGTAGAACAGGTCGAGAGTATTTATGGGCACCGAAGTAGTAACCGTAAACCCGAATGTCAGACTTGGTCACTGCTGCCCATAGGATCTGGATTTGTTGCTCGACGGGAGGAGGCGAAGACAGAGACCCATCGAAACCGATCGGATTTAAGGTGACTGGGGGTCATTATTTGGTGTCGCTTGGCTCTGACTCATTTCACGGCCGCTAACAAAAATTTCGCCCTTAGGCTTGAACGTTCAACGTTCAACATTGGTTTCTGCCCGAATCTGTTCTAGAAGTCAGGGAAATTGTATCACAAACTCCTCGGCCTTATTCACCCTCCTATAGATCCAAGCCCAATCCTCCTCCTTCCAGCTCTCGATACTCACGAAGCCGCTCCTAGGCCATAGGCGCTGATTTCGGATTGTCATCCTACTTTCTATATTGAGAACAGGGAGATTCCCTGAAAGGATCTGAAGAAAAACCGTCAGCTTGTGGTAGAATCTCCCGTGGGTGCGCTGACTCGGACGTACTTAGCTGTTTAGGAGCTTTATCCCATGTCGTCCTCGCCGTATTGACAACCAATTAAAACCGTGCAGAGATTATGTCGAAAGCCTTTCGAATGGAAGGACGTGGAGGTACTGTTTGACTGTGGCTGTTTTATGAACAGAGGAGGTGCAACATGAAGAGAAGGCTAGAAAGTGAAGGTTGGATGGCATCAGAGGGAGCAATCTGAATCATGCACTTGCTACATGGATCCCCGGTTGATTTAGTGAACACCCTCATCCTCATCGAATTACCGCAAGGTGGGAATACAGAGGGATGTCGTACAGGCCCTTTTTTTGGCTTGAATTTAACTCACTAACGCCTCCGCCGACACGGCCAGGTTGACGAGAATGCCGAGTCGAAGCACACAAGATAACAGTCTCTACTCAATCCCGGAGGGAGAGCAACCCCGTGTGTTATATAAAACTATGCCACATCCGTCATGTGGCTGAGGCACTTTTTGGGCAATTTATCGTTGAGAAGATCATATTTTGCGGCTTTTACACTCAATTTATTGCCTCCGAACACAATCATGCTTGATGGCATTCAAGCTGTCGCTTGACGATTTGACGATGAGGAGAAAAAAAAACAAACGTAGAGGCAAAGGACGATAGCTGGTTGGTCAATGAAGCTACGACTATTAGTTGTTACCGTCCTCGTCTTCTCTTCCCTCTATGTCCGCATTTTACAGATTCCCTCGTACACGTCCTGAACTTGACAGTCGGTGGTACAACGGGATATGCTGTCCTCTCGTTCATCAACGGGAACTGGGCGCCTGCTTGAACTGAAATTTAATCAAAGAAGACGTGATCAATGGAAAATTCCCTCATCAGTTTCGGGCGGTACCTAGTTCACAAGACTGGATCAGACCGATTTGAGAACTTCCTTTCCGTCGATAACGATCCAACCACCAATTATCCCTCGGGTGCACCTAATAATCCCACATAAACGGCCCTATTAGGCGGAACCACCTCATGCTTGGTTCCGCCCAGTTAGGCTGAAACCTGCCTGCTCTCGCTTTGTCAAGAAAATGAAGGCAACCTTGCAAGATCTGAGCATCCAAACTTACCGAGGGACATCCATCATACGTGTTTGGTACATATATCATAGAGTCGAAGGTGAGCCTGAGCTCACCGACGCCCACCCCCGCTTTTTACCTGCCCTTTGCTCGCTCTGAGTTTGTGGCAAACGGCAATACACCACTGAATGAAAAAAGTAAGAAAACGCACTAAGTTCAAGGCCTGTTCAGAATGCTCACGGACACGACTGTTTCACTTACATGATTTTATTTACTCCTCGTACCCCCGAATCTCGATATAAGGAGTTCGAGTCAATGGCCTTTGGGAACTGTGAATGATTAATGGATCAGTAGGACTGTAACTGAATTCAAGTTGCATCTGGGTAATATGTACAACTGAATATACGACTATAGCACCGGGCCAAGCAGTGACTTGTCCCATTGTTCACTGTGATTCCATTATGAAGCTCATCTTGAATTACCTGTAATGGGAGTGCATTACACATGAATTGAACTCTGCATTCCGGTTACCCAATTATTCAAATTTCTCCAAGACAAATTATGTCTGCCCCATTCAATGAACTGTAAATCTCAACGAGGCCCTCACCGGTGGCCCACGCTCACATAGAGATGGGGCAGAGATGTGGTGGCCGGTGATTGAAAAAGCGTTGATCTCTGATGATACTTATGACTGTAGCTGTAAAGGTAGCGATAAACAGCGCAGCGTTCACAACGCCGGTGAAGACGCCAAGGACGGCGGCGAGTGCGTCGATGATTGGGATTGTCGAATGAAACATGATTAACGATTGCTGGCCGTGGGTGACTCAAGGGACCGGAGAAAGTGGTCCTGACATAATTTGCACCAGAGTCGGGGCGGCGGGGCATACTAAGCAAAGGGCAGATAAAGAGTGGGGGGCGGGCGTACGGTAAGCTCAGGCACACCTTCGACCTCTGGTTATGACATACGTACCAAACACGTATGATGTCCCTCAGTAAGTTTGGATACTCGTAGAGTGCAAGGTTGCCTTCATTTTCTTGACAAATGGAGAGCAGGCAGGTTTCAGCCTAATTAGGCGTAACCAAGCATGAGGTGGTTCCGCCTAATAGGGCCGTTTACATGGGATTTTTAGGTGATACGTCGTGAGATGGAAAGAACCAGGAGGGTGAAAAAAGTTGGGCGTATGAACACATTGAAAAATGTAAAGCGCTACAGGGCCGTCTTTCTATACTTTCAAATGGACTTCCGCCAACCAGAGGTCGATCAAGGAGTCGATTCGTTATGGGTCATCAGCACCACCTGTCAGTGCGGGAAAAGTCGAACGGCCTCAAAAAGCCGAGAGCTGGAGCCCTTGCCCCTTGGGGAGGAAGAAAAAGATGGAAGCTATTCTGTGTGAAGATGGGTTCATTTGAATTACTATGATAGGGCGGGCCTTGCCACCAGAGATCCTTCGTTAGGCAGTATCGTGCGAAAGATACCGCGACTTGACTCATTACTTCTTGTTTCGATCTTAACCCAGCCTTCACGGTGATTGGCTGATGTTAGTCAACGTTTTGGGGGTTGGATTTTGGTAACGGTCTATTTCAGAGGGCAACTTGAATCAACTCTTTTCTACGGTCATGAATAACTCGAAACGCCGTAAGAAAGGGGTTGGAGAATTGGGAGTCTACACGGAAGTCGTAGTTACAAAGGCTTGAGTGAGCAGATGAAGCGACCGGGTTACATCCCAGAGAGGCGACTGATGTGTTTTTTTTTTTTTTTCATGTGAGCTACTAAGGCATCAACGGTTCCCGTCGTCGTTTAATGCGAGCCTTCCGTCGAGGTGTACGTCTGGTGTTGATTGCGTAAATTCCTACATTCAGGGCGAGTAAGAGCCTCGGTAGGTTGGCTGAGAGTACCCACGAGGAGGATATCAGCCATCCGCAGTTGTTGACGATCCTGAATCAATCAATCCAGTCCTTTTCGAAACATGCTCTAGATCAGTCCAACGCAAGTCCGACGATAGATGTCAGTAGTCACAGCTGATTGTGGTAGGTATGCTGATTGATTATAACAACTATGTGGGGTTAAGGAATGTCGAGGGGATGTGATTGCATCCATTCATGATGAGGATTCAAGTGCGTGCGTGCGACGAGTCCGGTCGGCATGAACCGTATGGTTTCTGCCGTTTCAGGATTCCCACGGGTCAAAGGCTTAAACTAACGTTAAAGAGACTTTAGTCGGGCCTATGGTACCATCGTTCCGTCTTTCTGTTTCTCTCGAATTCTCTCCTTTGACTGGGAATACGATCAGGTTTGAGAGGAATCTCGATGTAGAGTGCCGCAGCCTTCATTTTCTCGCCAGTTTCTCACTTCCGATTTACTGGAAACCACGAGTGGCAATCCGGAGTGATTAGGGGTAAGTTAAAGTAGATTAGAGTTCGGGCGAGGAATGAATATTTCCCAGTTGAGCCACCAAGATGCCCAGAGAGCTCACTGTGTTCCGATATACTGACAAGTCATCACAAACAGGCAACGTATGGTCCTCAGGCTTGTGAAAGCTCAGGTGCCCAGTAAGAATTCTTGGTTTTCTCCCCAGAAGGCGAAGAGAAAAACGCGAGCCACCTGTTAGGCCCGGAAAGTCGCGTTTACCATTCAAATTTACCAAACTCGGGATGTCTTTGTTCCCGACAGAACCCCATGGTGAAGCATATATAGGCTTCTTGCGATTTACTGAACCAAAAGATTGAAGGAGCTAGGCGGGGTTTGTAAGTTTACCGATGCCAAGGGCTCGGGGGATAAAACATATCCCTTTTACGTTATGCGGGAAATATGAAAACGGTGAATTCAGGCCCCGTAAGAGTGTATACGCATAGTTTATGAATGCTCGTATAATGGTGGCGGCGGCAATTCATTCGATATCATCCCGTTTGTAATCGTATATGTCGTTCACTGTCTTGCATTTGTATTCTGACAATATCAGTTACTACGTTACATTCAGACCCAAGGACTTGTCACACGGAGGAAATATTCCACATTGAGAGGGCGGGATGATGGAAGAATAAGGTCGAGGGCCGAGAACTTTCGTCCTTGTTTCCTGTGGTCGTTTCTAACGAGGTCGTGGGATACCCACAGGACAAGTGGAGATCACTACCAGTCTATCACCGTAGATCTTACGTAGGGGGTTACTCGCGGGAACTGTTGGGGTGGGGATGGAATATACTTAGGTGCGCATGGATTGCTTTGTGTATTTCCTTTTTCTACGGAAGCTGTCGCCACGTTTGATGAATTTCAATGGAAGTCAACGGGATCCCGCCGCCTGGGTGGTGAGAATTGTCTACTGAATAGGCATGTACTGCTGCAGATTTACTACATACATTCGCAGGTTGAGGGGGCCTGCCCGCTTGTAGCCCATATGTTTTCAGCGCCACTCCAGACTTCAACGGTTCTAGACAGGCTATTACTGTACCTTGGCCAATTAAAATCCACCGCCTCGTATTTCCAGGTGAAGTTCTACTGGAGTGTTGCGATGTAAGGTTGACTGTCGACGCAAGAGCCTCTTTCAAGATTTATTTCACAGAGTATACCAAAGCATGAGCTGAGTTTTTGGGGAGGTTAACGTGCCGTCTCGGTCGACTCGGGTTTCGAGCGAACATTGATTTCATTTTTAACTGAAACTCGTGACAACTCGCGATTTATACTTACCTCTGAATCCACATATTCATCCCGTCTTGACGGGCTCTCTGCAACTTGGATCATTCTCACTCCTGGACCTGATCGTCATAAGTGACGTTCTCTATTTTGTATTGAAGTGCTTCAGCGTTGACTCTTCATCGCAAGAACGCGGGTTGGCCGTGTCCAAGCTAGTCTTTCTTCCCGCTTCTCAATGCTCATCTATAGAATCCGAAACCAAAGCAAGACTAATCCCTTGTCGAGGTCTTAGGGCTCTAGGCCAGGTTAGGGTTCTACACGGGAATCAGACAGTCTGAACGACGCTAGAAGTGCAAGTTATTGAAATACCGCGACAGGTTATTGATGTCTTCAACAGAATGATACGGAAACTCGGAGCCAGAGCGAACTATCAAAGCAGTTCACTATCAAAGCAGTGAATCGTGATAGCTGCCGAGCCGGAAAAGGATAAATTCGGGCCGCGGTAAACCGCCGGGGAAGGTTTGGGGACTGCTTGGACATCAGAAAAATTGCTATTTGGGGATAGTAGACTTGATAACGAATCAGCTTGTCCCGATCTGGAGCGACCTGTGTCGCGTTTTTAATTTTTTTTACTCCGACCGGCGACCGCTTGGACCGTTGCCCCCCTTCAAAGCCTTGCAGAAGAACCGTCACCATCCCCCCTTTTTACCCCCTCCCCTCCTCCCTCTCTTCCTCCCTCCACAACGCCCTCCACTCTCAATTTCTCATTGTAATATCTATATCTCTCTCTCGTTTCAGGAAACGCAACGCATGCCTCGTGTCAAATCAGAGGTGAGCACGCTACCGTTGATTACTCAGTGATACGCGTGGGAGTACTGACGCTGTCCACCACGATGACCTCGACAGAAACGGAGCGAGCCCAGGGGGTCTAGCCAATGTACAATCTGCAATGTCATTATTTCCAACAAGACCGACATGCCCCGACACATGAAGATTCATTCAGAGAATCGGGATAAGCTGTACGTGTTACGAGTTCGTCGTGGAGGGTGTTTTCTAATGATGTCGCCTCGATATCAGGATGCATCGTTGTCCTTACCCTGGCTGTAAATTTGAGAATTTACAAAAGTCGAACGTAGAGACGCACATCAGGACACAGTGAGTGGCACAAGGCGCTTGACCTGTCCTTTGTTTTTAAGAAAATTTTCCTTTTTCAAGTACGAAGGCCAAGACAGAGAGATGCCCCGACTGCGACTTTTCTACGGTTGATCCTGGTTCCCTCACTCGTCATCGGAAGAGAATACACGGTTACGTTCCGAAGACGAGAAGAAGTAGACAACCTGCGCCACCGAAACAACCCCAAATCTTACCTGTAGCTGGTCCTTCTTCCACTACCACGTCAAGTAATCGACCCAGGCCTATCGAGACGCTACCACCTGCGACTTCCTTCCGATTATCGCGCTCCCAGCCGAGTTCGTCCACATCACACTCAGAGTCAGATAGGCGGCAACAAGAAATTTACCATGAACATCAGCTACCGAAATACAACCCTCAGCCACCCCATCAGGTGCAACTCCCTCCTATCCGATTCATTCCACAACCACGCGTGTCTCTGGCACCTGTCTACTCACGTCGCGAATCCCTTGCTTTATCTCGTTCGCCTTCTGTCGAATCGGAATCGGGCAGCAGCTCTTCGTCTTTCTCCTTCTCGGCTTCAGTGACATCAGGCCGCAGAACACCTTCCAATCCGAGCCTTCTCTCCATGTTACCCCCGCCCGCACCGGTGCATCCAGATCTGCCTACTCGGTCACAGAAGTTGCGCCGAGTCGATGGTTGGTCGTGAACTGATACGTTATGGAAGTGCAAAAATACGGCATACTTCCTTCGTTTGCATAAACTCTAAGTGTTTTTCCAGTCATGGACATTTACACGTGACAGCTGGTCAAGCGTTTATTTTCGTTTCTTCTGGTCTTTTGCAGGTGGATACAGGGTGTTCTATCGTGGACAGCGTTTGTGAGCGGAGTTTGGCCAGGTTGTTGGAGTCTTACGCTGGCCGTGCGGTTCCCCTCTTCCCTCACTTTCGCCTTCTGTTGATCCTTTCTTACTACAGCCTCTTACTCCTTTCAGTCCGCATTTCCCGCGTTCCCCATGATCACTGAACATTCTTATTTCTATACTTATGTTTTCTTCTTTCTATTGCTCACTTCTCACATGTGCACATTGAAGTGGGAAACCCGAAAGACTAATGTTATCATTCATGTACATGCTCTCCCACATTCTCATACCTTCTCCGCCTCATACACACATTTGTTTCAAACCAGCATTTAATGTATAACTTGCTTCATTTTCAACCGTCGCCCGTCTGCTCGCTGCCTTTGAGATTACGCCGCTTTTTTATTTATGGTGTATTCCCGAATGGGACAGGTGTTCCGATTCGGACATCAAGCTATGGCCACCTGGTGGGGGTGTTCGACTTGTATTGGCACCGAGGCTCCCGACCCTCAATATCATATTCACGGTGACAAATGACACTGACCTTCACACAGTTCACGCTCTCACAATGAAAATAGTAGCAGCGCCTTGCCCTTCCCAGCCAGTCACGGTTCCAACGCAGTTTAGTGCGTTGTTTTACGTGTACAATAATTTGGAAATAAGAACATTCGAGTTTTGGGCTGGGACTTTTCGCCCGACCTATCTACAACCCGTCAGATATACTCTGTCACCTGCGGCCAACCACAAGTTTTGATTTGGGTCGTTCAATGTCCCCCCGCTGCCGCTATACCTTCCATAAGTAAGTTGCTTTTTTTTTCGCTGTCTAACCTAACGGTTTAATCGGTATTTCGTCAGTAGCGCAGAGTTTGAGGGATTTCTGCCCT
>MU127902.1:33614-107706 GCA_014904975.1 Marasmius fiardii PR-910 | reverse complement strand
GTGGCAAATGCTCAGGAACTGGTGGAGGAGTTCCACACAGAGCATCCAGATGCTGTGGGGGAGTCAGATGTACCAGTGCCGAAGAAGAAAAAGAAGAAGTCGAAGCGATAGCCATCAAGGACGATGGTCTTAGAAGGGGGTAATGTCACAAAGTGTGTACTATTTTCATCTATCTTCATATGATCTCTTTTCCTTTCACTACGATACACAACATTATTCCCATTTCATCTCTTGATTCTATCTTTATTCCACTGCTTTCCATTACCTTCCGTGACATTCTACCAGTTTCCGCATGATACCAGGTCATGACATCATAGGTCACATGCCAGGTAGTATATATAGGACAACTTGTCACCTAGTCCTCCATCTTGACCTCTTTGTCATTGGGACTAGGTGCGTATTTGTATTCTGTAGGATACTGGGCAGTATTGATCATCTTTGTCATTGGGACTAGTTGTTGACTGTCGAGCCTCTGCTCCAGTCTCTGTGTGTTTGCTACCAGCACTTCACCACAGGCCCAGGAACAGTCTGACCTGGTCAACAACGATCCGAAGAAGATCCGGGTGGCCCTGAATCTGATGACCTCCAAGGCTGGCAATTGGGTGAAATAGTTCCTGGCCAAGTCAAATGACCCCACCAATGCCTATCCAATCTGCAATGGTAGATGGGCTGATTTCACCACTGCCTTTAGGGGCCACTTCTCCTCCATCGACAAGGAAAAGCAGGCACTGGCCAACCTCAAAGTCCTGAAGCAAGGATGGAACGAGTCTGTTTCCAACTATGCACAGACATTCATGGAGCTGGCCAGCCTCACCAAACTCTCGGATTATGATCAACGTGAATATTTTGTAGATGGACTCATGTTGGAGATGTGGAAGTTGGTAGGACTGGCATCAGCTGTCGCTATGACCAAGCCAAAGGACCTTAGCAAACTCATTGCTAGGGCCAACAAGTTGGATATTAGTATCAACAACCCGGCTCTAAACATTGGAAGAGGAGGCGTTCAAGCACAGTCTAGCAGTGGAGGAGGAAGGGATCTGAATGCCATGGACGTCGATGCCACCTCAACCTCGACCTGTAGGACTGGCACTTGGGAGGAGTTTTTGAGATGGTAAAACAGCTAAGTGAGGTGGGGATCTGAGGGAGCAGATATAGCGAAGCTAGATCAAGGGCAAATCTGAAGACCAACCCAAAACCCAACAAACACCACAAACAACAACCTCAGAAGTGGACTATGCATTTAGTTTTTGCGAGGACTGGTTCGACATTGATTGAAGGTTCCATCCATAGCTTAAACTGCACGAAAAGTGCTAGGTTCTGAAGCTAAAGTCTCATATCTCTTAAGTTCAAATCCTGCCAGAGGCTCTGATGAATTTGGTCTTTTTATAAAGTTTTATCATATTGGTTGTGAGGGAGATAACAAAATAGAGACACCAGATATGTCCTAAATGCTAAGAAACCCACAGTAAACTACTTCAGAAGTAAAACTGTTCCAGTGAACATGAGTATACTATCCTCAGAAGCTCAACAGACAGTGACTGGCCCCAGTGGACTCAGCCTCAGCAGAACAGACAGTGACTGGCCCCAGTGGACTCAGCCTCAGCAGACAGTAAGCTACTAAGTCACGACCCCAGCAGATCTTCAGAACAACTCAGACAGCCTTATACAGTTCAGCAGTCAGGCAGTGAGATTCTAAACACCAATGCAAAGCACAGGTCTCTTTATTAGGTCTTGTTTCTCTCTATGAAGTTAGCCCTTCCACTGACTGGCCTCTAATAGTGCAGTGGCAGAATTAGTGGGTTTTTCCTTGAGGATTCTTGATGAAAGCCTCTGGCCTTATATACACTACCGCTATTAAATATTATTTACTCATACAGTATTTTCGCTATTGTACTGTATCTAAGCAGTATAAGGAAAGATTGCCTTTCCTGGGCTATTTTTGAGAGAATTTATGTATTATTCTCTGCAAGTAAATACTCCAACTAGGATATATCAGATTGCATATCTCAGTTCTGAGTCATGTTGTGCAAGTATTGCATGCTTCCTCTGAAACTCGCTTTACCAATTTGTCTTATGCACCATGTGGTGTGTCTCTGCATCCCTGTTCTAGATCATGGATCCACACTAGTCTCTGCTACCACCTTAGAAGTGTTTCCACCACCTCAGCCAGTCGATAGTCATACTTCTGCAGAATACTTTCATCAGAACTGTACACTATCCCTACTTCTGCAGTAGCATATGCAGTTCAGTGAGGGATATTGTAGCTCTTGTGTCTTCTCAGAATCATTGCATCCACACAGATGAGTTTGCTGACCTGTCCAAGAAGTAATTTCCAATTCCCAGTGTCGTGCCTGCGCATGCAAACAATCTAATTTTATTCATTTCCTATTCTATTTTAGTAAGATTAGGTATAAACTGAGGGGATATGCAAGACCTACACTACTGGGGAAAGACTCAGACTGGGAGCCATAGGTTCCAGAGGTGCCTCCGAAACCATCTCAAAACCTGTAGAGAATAATAGGTGCCAAGGTCCGGAGTAACTGGCAAGTACACTTAAGTATTGCTGCTCCAGAAATACCTCTAGAAGTCCCATCCAGGGACCTTGATGATGCCTGACTAGACCCATCCCCATGGTGACAAGTACCTCCTGAGGCACCTTCAGAGGCAGAAGTTTGACTTAACGAAGTTGGCTAGAGACACAGAGTTTAGAGCCAGGAGATATCACACTATTAGAGTACAAGTTACGTCTATTGGAGGAGGCACTGAGGATATAGAATCTATATATTAGAAAGAGATAGTAAGGTCCTAGGAAGGTACCTGGTAAAGATGATACACAACAAAAAGTGTAATGTCCAGCGAGAAGACCTTAGTGAGGTGCTTCAGAAGGCTAGACAGAGGGAATACACATAATAAGGGAACTCCTGTTAGAGTTCATGAATTGAGGGAATCATCCTCAGGAGTAGCCAGAGCCTCAGGGAGCGCTTCCCAGAAGGGAATGTTCGGAATAGGAAGCTGTCGAGGAAGACATGTGATCTTCAGACAGATCCTCCTGAGGCAACTGAGATAGACAAAATCCGGTAATCTTGGCTTCGGAAAGGGCCTCCCAACGGAGTTCCTTCTGAGTGGAGCGGATTAGTGAAGATCCGAAAGCTGTTGAAACATATGGCAGCCTACACCAACAGACCTTATCCGTGGAAAGTGGTTGTCAGGGTTGGCGATTTGGGACCCACAGGCTTACACATAGCCACAAGGAAGATAGGCTGGAAGGCCCTCTGGAGAAAACCTTCCAATGATGACTAAGGTTTACTTGGAGATATTCCTAATGTATGACCTACCTAGGGACTGCCCTCAGTAGCCTGTTGAAGAAGAAGATATTAAGCTAAAGGACGCTTCTGCAGAAGGGTCCTAAGAAAGAGAAAACACCAAAAGGAGATATAAGAAAGATCAACCTGAATGGGATCCGAAGGAACGGACATAGATGCCCAATGTTTCAGAAGCTGATTCGGTTAACCCACTGCTGTGCAACCCCAATTCTGGACCCACATGGGTCCACCCAGAACGACAAAGCAAGGATATAGAAAGAGAGCATATTGATACACCCTTTCGACTGCTATCTAGACTACCCTTCTGAGGGTATTCTGGGAGAACCTAATGAAGGCTCAGGAGGTGGTTGGGGAAGGAGAATGTATTGAGGAATGCAGAACCCAGAAGGGACCCACATGTCATCATGAGGACCCTGATCAGATACAGAATAACGGGACAATCATGGGTCTACATGGGCACATAGGTGCTTAGTGAATACCCAGTTATCCCACTTGCTGACACACCTCAGAAGGATATTTGGGAACCATACAAAATGTCCTCTCTGGGTAAAATAGCAAAGACTAATGTCAAAACTCTCTCAATAATATACTTATAAGGCAGATAAACTATGTAGGTAACCAGGATAAAAAGGATAAGTCGGAGTTTGTATTAAGTATGTAGCTGAAGGGTATATAAGCCTGCAGGTTTCCTGAAGGATTCTCAGGCAATCACTGGGGATTTGTCCTAACACTAGAGCGAAAGGCAAACCCTCAGGAAGCATAAGTCACACTGCAAAAGTTGTTGACTATCTTTGGGATTAGCTTCTAGAGAGAGACAAATAGAACTTAACTAGCACTTAGACATTGTTGGTTTTAGACTAGAAATCGAATCTCACTGTTCACTGAACTGTTTACTGTCTGATCTGAACTGTTGGCCCACTGGAGTCTTTGTCTGTCTGCTGTTGAACTGTCTGTTTACACTGCTGAGTTAACCTAAGGAGGGTCCGAGTTCACTGGAATGAGTTGCCTCCTGAAGTTGCTTTCTGATCTGAAAACCATCCTAACTACTGCTACTAAGCTCCCAAACCACTTTCTCTTCCTTTTACCTTTGTCCATCTTGGGCTTGGAAGCTTCTGCCAAGCATTCCTGAAGCAAAATCTAAGTTGAAGTCCATTTGCACTTTGACTCCACATCCTCCTCCTCTTTGGCTAACAATGGAACCTTCGATCAATGTCGAACCAGTCCTCGTAAAACTTGCCTTAGGAGTGTTGTTTGGAGACTACAACCTTAGTTGTAGTACCCTCATTAATACCCTTCCTAGCACATTTCACCAGGTTATCAGCTATGCTCCATGCGGTCCATCCAACCCTGAATGCTCTTGTTATCTTTTAACATCGGAGTCACTTCGTACTCCTGTCAGATCTCCTGTATAGCAGAAGAGACTCTGTGGTCTTTATACTTCTTTAGCCATGGTATATAGTTTTGGCATGGGCAACTTCTGCTGCCGAAGTAGGCTAGTCATACTTGCGATGCCTCAGAATTCTTTGGGTGACTCTTATCATGCTCAGGTACAGCACCACGCAACCAGCATGCTGTTTATCAGCCATCTGATGTGCTCAGCAGCAATCCTGCAGTAGTCTCTGGAACTTCGGAAGTCACTTCAGATCTTCCTGTTCATTGTCTCATCATCGAGTAGTCGACTTCCTACTTGCTCATTGTCCTATTCCTCCTTCCATCTTGCTCTTGATTGACTTCAGCACTGGTTGGTGTGGGGAACAAACGTTCCTGCCACTTCTGCAGATGCACAGGCTTCCTACAGTTTTCGGAAGTATGCCCTGGCTCTCTCTTGTTCATAGTATATTCTTTATCATGAATATAGCAGAGTCTTATTGCATCTAGTCTTTTACTAGCAGATCAAGCCTCTCTCTAGTACTCAATTTCCTTACTTCTGCAGCTAGAATATCTGCAGAAGTTATGTAAAATTGCTTAAACGGTGTAATCCGCATAGAAGGCATGATACCGGATTGTTGGGAAGGACCATGATGTATAGAGTTACCGGGCTGGAGCCCGGATGTATGCGGCATGGCTGTAACAACCTCTGTGTCACTGCACTCTTGCTAGGTTTCCACAGTGCTTGAGGTACTGCTTCTCTGCTTCTACCCGGAGACCTGCAACTATTCTCCCAAGTAGCCTACTCAACAGAGGAATAAGGAGACTAGTAGTTTACAAGTATTTAAAATGTATAGAATAGAAAATGTTTAGTAATCTCGGGTCCGAATGGTAGTCCGAGATGTGTACAGTCTGTAAGGGAGCTGTCGGTCTTTCCAACTGGCGTTCACAAGTGTGGAGCCCAGTCAGAGCCTCAACAGAAAAGGTAAATAGTTTTGTAAGATCAAGAACTTCCACAGGTCAAGACCAAAGGTTTACAAAGATGACGGATTTGTGGGGGAGGATAGGATAATAGGAGTGTGATGTCGGATACTGCTGCCAAGTCAGATATTACTCTCGACTTTTTGTCATACCACACATAAGTACTCCTTAAACTTTGTTAACCATCCTGATTCACCCGTAACATGATTCTATTTACATTAGGAGTACATCTTTAGGTATAAGTACTAAGTAAATACAATGATGTACTCTACTCTCGACTTTATCAATATCTTGACTTATTCTCACTATCGTTCGAATCCCCCTCTGACCAACTGCTTTAGGTCTCTTGCGAGACCGGCACTTGCATCTATTCTTCATCCGTCATCATACTCGCCGCCTCTCACTATCTCCAATAGGCCAAACACTGACAAAAAGTCGAGAGTAGAGTACATCGTTGTATTTACTTGGTACTTATACCTAAAGATGTACTCCTAATGTAAATAGAATCATGTTACGGGTGAATCAGGATGGTTAACAAAGTTTAAGGAGTACTTATGTGTGGTATGGAGGCAAGTCGTGTTATACAGCCTTGTTCACGATTGCCCAAGATAATCAGTAGAGGCCTCACAATATTACCTTTTGGAGACTGGCTACTCAATATGTCTGAACTGTATAGTGGAGGATCACTTCTGCCGCTCATTTATCAAACTCTATCAATTTGAAACCCACTATGAATCTGCATACTTAGCACGATCCGAGCGCAAGCATGTTGTTTTTTTTTTGCAATCGCATAGTCACCAATCAGCATGAGTTTTTTCCTCATTAGCTGTGCTTCTAGATTACGAAAATCAATCCAAAGAGCTGAGTCTGATGAGAGTCAATTTTCGCACATGAGTAGTGGGGCGCGATCACTGTTTTTGTTTTGGCAAGTCTTTCCTGCCAGAATGGACAGACAGCCATCATTTATTCGTGCTACATATTCGCCTTCAGGGTAATCACACTGGAGGTACGAAAAATTCTCTTTAACAGACTTCCATACTTAGATTAAATGTAGCTCAAACAGGAGATGAATACTTGCAGAATGTGTGCCACCTTTCTCGGCTAGGTTAAGTGGTAAGAATGGTAATGGTGTTGCAGAGATTTACATGGCTTCCCCTTGATATTCTCTTATTTCAGAGTTGTGATTGGTGCATTGCAGTTGTAAACTGAATTATAATCTTAATCCTATCAGGTTGCAAGGTCAATCAGCACTTTTGTTTAGCATGGGCTCGCCAGCCACAACTTGGCAAATGGTCTGATATGGCAATAGAACTTAGATCCTTTGTTCAGATGATCAAACAAGGCAGGTAGCAGTACAAATAGGCAAACAACAAAAATCAAACAGAAGAAACAGCTGTAATGAACCAGGAAACTTTGATGCAGAGCTTTAGCAAGCCTGTTAAACTTGAAAGTAATTTTGGTCCCAGAAAATTCAAGGTGAGGTGGAGCTCCTGCCCCAAATTTTAAGCTGTGCTTATGCTACACTCAGCAGTATTCTTATTGAGACAAGATTCACAGTAACTTCGAGTTGCTTTATATGTGGCATTTTGGACAATAGAGATCACTCAAGTGGCAAGTCAGAGGATTGAGAACTGGTTCCAGGCTGGGTATACCATTTGAGGGAGCCTAGTCAGACATGTTGCAAGTTACTTCAACCTTGGAGAAATCTATGAGAGGGTATAACATGCATTTATACTCTCCTGTCGGTAGTTGAGTATAAAGTCTATGTTTAGTGATTTCCTACCATAGAATACATTATATCATTTCTGTTGAATGTTCATGACACTGTTCTTTCAGTGAGTTGTTTTTTAGTCCTGTTGTTTGTTGTCAAGTGGGCAAGGCTCATGGCAGCTCTCTGTAAGCTTACCTTTATATTTCCCTGCTACTGGAGGGATATGCACAAAGGTGTTCCCTCTTTAACCTTGAAGTGTGTATTCTAGTGGCTTCCTGTATTGTCCTTTCATCTTTCATTTCTTACCACTTCACCTTATTGGTCAGAATCACATTACATGAATTTCAAGATCAGGGCAATACCAGTACATCAATCGAGACTGACTTTCATTCCATGTATATTCTTCTGCTCGATTTCAAGGACTTGGATCGTCACCGCCTCCAAAAAACGCCATCGCCCAGATTTTTACCTTGTTGGTGTCAGTAAGGTTCAATTGACTTACGGGGCGATTAAGGTCACTAGCAGTAGTGGGTGATAGTTAACACCGTTTCGGGCACGAATGTTGCACATTGCACTTATCCCATGCCACAATGTAGAAGCGACCGGGAGCAGTAAAGATTACTTGTAGCCTTTGGTAAGTTGTTGGTACTAGGATATGAACCCTCGCCATTGATAAGATAAGGAAACGAACTACAGAGGACTGTCTGGTAGTACAGTCACAATTAATCAACCGCATTCCCTAGACTCAAGCTTCCCTTCGCTCCCGCCCTTGGCTTGTCTCCCAACCCTTTTAGCCAAGTCCGATTATGGGTCGTCGATCCTCAGTAACTGAATTTAGAATCGGGGAGGCGTTGATCTTTGTTCTCAGCATTTAAAAGGGATTCAAGGAACGGGGAACCACCATCCTGAGGATATTTTGTGGCACAAACCATCGAGTCCTCCTCCGTAACGGACTCCTGAGCGTCGACATCGTGACGTTGTTCGGAAGAAACAGGTATTACAGGTCTGTAGAAGAAGTTTGGAATGATTAATTGAACCACCGTACGGCGTACACCTTCAACAGTTGTGGGGAAAGCTCACCGGTTCGGGTGGGAAGGAACGACGCTGGTGGTACTACCAGTATCAGAACCGAGTATTCTCCGTTCTTGAGAGTTCTGGTCCATATCGGAATCCGAGTTCAGGTTGTGAAGACCACTTTCGCTATCGGCATTTGTTTGAGTTTTTGCGTTTTTTCTCGCTTCTTCTTTTGCGGCAGCAGCAGCGGAGAGAAACGAGAGGAACCTAAAAAAAGGAAAGAAAAACCCACAGAATTGGAGTCAATACAACGATACAACCACAATCGACGAGGGATGACTAGGACTTACGCATCTACATCTACGGAGTCTTCTTCAACGGCTTGGTTCGGGCTATAAAAATTGGTTATTATCCGCCGGGTAAAAGAAAGAAAAAAAAGACAATGAGCACATACTCATACTTGAAAGGTGGCATCTCAAACTCCAGATAGGGAAAGAATTTACGCATGTCTTCCTGTGAAACGGGGGTTTCCGGCATGTTGAAGGCGTCATCCGCGCCGTTTCCAAAAGGCCTGCAAAAAAACAATAAAGAATTTAATCAGCCATTTGAAAAGAATTCGTTTTAAAGACTTACTCGTCGTTAGCTCTTGGTGCTGTTGAGTTGAAACCGGAGAGAGAGTCTGAGTTGTTCATTGTTTCCAACGGGGTTTCGAGTGGAAGATCAAAAGTGTGTGTGTGGTAGGATTCGTTGGGTCTTGAGTTGAAAGGTCGCCTTATATACCGCCTGCATATGCGTATGCTTTGACCAAGTCCAAAACTAGGGCAGTACAAGCTGCTAGTCAGTGGTAGATAACCTCAAAGAGGCGAACCATCGAAACGCCACAGTGACAATGAAATCGAGACCAATGCTTTGGCCGTGCGGATTTCCTAAAATGGAACAAAACCAGTCCAAGCACATTCAAAAAAGGAATGAATGATGCTTTTGGCCATTGAAAGTGGCATTGTTTGAGCGAAACCTGTCAGTGTGCAATCAAAAATGGGTCACATTAAACGGTTTTTCCTAACACTGGGTGCAGGACAGAATAACTCAATGCGAGTCATGCTAAGTATTATGCTAACCTTAATTTGGAAAATGTACCATACTGCACGTGGGATTTGCTAATGCTATGCTGATGTTATGATAAAGTATGCTAATGTTATGTCCAAATCTAGCATAACATTAACATACCACCAGCATAATTTTTATTATAACGTCAGCATACCTCACATTGTGGTATGGTATATTTTCCAAGATAAAGTTAGCATAATAATTAGAATAACTCATGTTGAGTTATCCTGTCTCGCACCCAGTGTAACCCGCCACAGTGGCATTACTTCATAATTCTGATCGTTGGAAGGTGGCCTCTGTGCTGAAAAATGTCGAGCGAATGTTTGAGAGGCGGAGGCGTCTCAAGCCTCCGCCTCTACGATCGATCCCAGCCACGTCAAAGCTTTCCAAGTCAAAACAGGCAGATATCCACGTCCAGCGGTTTTTAAGCGGCGGGAGAATAAGTTGTACACAAGTGAAGCTCGGAGGCGAGCCTTACTCACAACAGAAGACATGTTCCCTAGCTGCTATCGCTACCAGAGCTTCACGTATAGAAAACACTGTGTTAACGTTTCAGTGTCGCGGGGAACGTGGAGGAAGAGGTGGCTACATGTGACATTTCGCCCCATAAAATAACCGTCTGCCATCTTTCCAAAGTAATACAAGTAACACAGATCGGTACGGTTCAAAGTCCTAGACCTATTTGGAGTGTCCATTTATTAGCCCGGGTATGTACAAAAGGATTGTGGGAGGCAAACCGTGTTGTGACTGGAGACGCCTCTCCATCCTTTTTTCCAAAGATCCTGGACGTGGCTAGTTCGTCGAATATGGCCAACCTTCTCGCTGCACTTTCGCTCTGCACAGAAAAGTTTTTCGGAAACAAGAGCTCCCATCGTTTCGCCAGCTCTATTCCCTGTCCGACCCATAACCCCATCAGCCCAAAAAGCATTAATACCTCACCCATACGGAGTCTATACTCGTATGTGGGCTGTAGACCGACATTCCTTCTGCTGCACATCTCAAATTAAGAACATCTGGAGAGGAGGACGAGCGACCGGAATTGGTGGGGGTAGAGATTCTTTTGATAGAGATTCTTCGAAGGGCCAGAAAAGTAAATTGAAGGTCAAATTCCGACCGCGATTCATGAATTTTCTGACTCACTCGACAGTCAAGAGAACCCTTTGTCTTTGTTTTTTCGATTAGGGGGTTCCACAGATATAAGTACACCAGTGATAACAGGTTCATATCTACCGAGGAGGACTCCAGCCTAGATTCCAAGGTGAAAGTCGAATGTGGTTTAATTACGCATACTATCCAAAAGAAAGACTTACATTATCCCATTTTTCTGCAAGTCTGAGGGGGGTGAGATGTTTCATAGCGCTACAGACAGCCTGATGGCGACATCGCATCAACTCAAAAAGCTCAACGAAGACGGAACCTAGAAAGCAAGAGGGAAGGAGTCAGAAATGTCACTCTAGTCACGCTGGTCACGGTAAGACGGAGAGCCGGCCCGATCGGAACCGCGCATTTTGCGGACTCCGAGTCATTAGGCTCCTCCTCCTTCCAGCAAGCACTCCGATCGACCTTGCACCTCATATACGGCGAACGCACTTCCAAGTAAATTGGATCGTAATGGCTCGGCCGGATACCCCGCTCCAGCGCCGTTTCTATCGGTAAATTCGCCCTGAATTATATTTATATTCTTATTAATTAAATCCTTCAGGCTTCACATATAAAGCCCTTCAGGCTCAACCCCATTTCATGGATGCTCAATATCAATGCTTTCCCCCACTCTCTTCTCAACCTTCCTCTTTGAAGCCACCTTCTGTTTGGGCATCGCATCCCGTTCTCAACTCTCGAGACACATATGTTTCCACCTCCTTCTATGGATTCTATACACCACAGTCCTTCGACAACCTTCCTCCGGACGATGTAACGGCGAATTTGAATACGGAACGCTGCTCCTCGTACAGACCTTAATCGCATTTGATTTTTTGGTAATAACCAAGGACCTCCACCGGTCGTTTCGCAGATTGGATCATAAAAGAAAACCGGAACTTGACATATCGTCCGCACCGTTCATGACCCGCTTGGTATGGGGCCTTTCGCTTGTAATGAACCCCAGAGGGATCGGATGGGAACATGGAAGCTCACACAGGCTACCTTACAACTCTCCTTCTCTTCCTCGGATAGGCTCTCGAAACCAGTTTCTGATGCGCAAAATCATTACGCTGGTTGAATCGGCTGGTTATTTTTTCCTATCGAGCTACATCACCCGTTCATCCGTTTCTTCTTTTCTTCACATACGGATCCAAGCTCATGGTCCTGTTTGGGGACTCATCACGTCAGTTGTGTGGATTACGAGGGTTATCGCATATTGCAATATGCTACATCTCGGATTGGCAGTGACGATGGTGGGAGTAGGCGCTTGGGATTATCATCAGTGTCCGCCTCTGTTTGGGTATTGGAGTGAGGGATATACTTTAAGGAGGGTTTGGGGGTGAGTGGCCAAGTTATCATTGCATTTTCTCATTCTCATATGCCCCGGTTTCCAGCCGTGTTTGGCATCAGCTCCTTCGACGGGTGCGTTCCTTCATCGAATTGTCTACTCAAATATACCTCAATGACTCCGAACCTACTTTCCTAGACACTTGAATCCCACGCATCATTCATTCTCTCCATCTTCCGCATCACACCGAGCAAACACGGCACCTCATCTCAGAGCTTGTACTACTTCATCCGAAGCCTCGTAGCCGTCCTTGTATCCGGTCTTTTTCACCAGACCATGTCGTACATCTCCCCGCCTCGTCAAGCGTACACTACGATCTCTTCATTTCTCACGGGCGCGGACATACAACTCTTTTTCTCACAAGCAGTCGGACTCGTTATTGAGGCTGGTGGAATCTGGGCATGGAACAAACTGGGCTCAACCAGAAACAGAAGAAAATTGAACCAAAAAGAGAAAAGACTCGGCAAGGGAGAGAGTGACAGAGAGAATGATCGTAATCACCAGTGGCATCGGTATCTCGGATACGTTTGGGTCATAACGTGGTGCTCTTGGACTTTGCAGAGACAGATGAACCGTGCTATGGAACTGGAACTCATGTCTACACCGGATTTCGATCCTAGGTCTTTTGATTTCAATCCTACAGAGATGTGGAAATTGTTGAAGAGCTGACCCCGGGCTTGATCATTCTCTGGGGGTTTCAAAGTGCCGTTTTGTAGCTCGCCGGTCACATACTACCATTAAAACCGACCTCGTATTGATGCAGACATATCGCTCGCGGATTCAATGGGAAAATCCCGACTTCCCCAACTCTTTCAACGTTTCCTCCAACCATCCGACTTTCGTTTATCTCTCCTTAGTCATGAGTGGTTCAGGACTCCCTACAATTCCCGCTTGCCTTTTGATGATTTCTAGCCCAAATACGTATGGAAAGGCCGCCGACTTCAACTGAAAGGCTTCGAAATGGCGCTCTGAGTACCGTGGAGACTAGTATTCTTATAACCAGCTAGTATAATACCCTCTGTCGACCGATTAAACGCTGGAAACCCGGAAGGTTAGTTCGAGAGTCCCAAGGATAGAGCGAGTGGGAAAACGTTTAAAAGTTTATGACCTTCGAAGAGCTATCTTTCTCCGATTCGGTATTTCAAGCCTTCCTCCTTCGATTCATTTCATGGTCCACAACTTCCAGAATCAGTGGTCAGCGGCGCGCGTGATTTCCCGAGGTTGCAACGAGGAGGGGGACTAGTGCGAGCCGTGGCTCAAGTGTCCATTCCACCTTTCAAACTTTCAACCTTGTCATCCATTCAGTTTCTAGTTACCGCAGAACACTCGGGTGCGGTACTCAGTGGGTCTAGACTATCGGCGGAGTTGCTCTGAGGGAAAATAGCACGAATATACGATGGGGGCGTCTGGCTGTTCGGCCCCGGCGTATGATTTCATTATTTTCAAACCTTTGTTCTCACTGCCCCTCGCTCATTTGGGAGATCTTCTCGGAGGCTTTGACCAAGCTCAGATCGACGGGGACCTTCAATGACCACCGGACGCCCTGTAACAGGGCCACTCCCCTTGCGTAGCACTCGTGCGTGAAACTTGGCTTATCATTGGGTTCGGCGTTTTTTGGTTTAGAGGCACAGCGATGAGAGAGAAAAAACTTCTCGTGCTGATCGGTGAACTAAACGCGAGAAGGTTTACCATACCTGCAGCTCGGGCCGTGGTAAGTATGCGGATTCATAGCGGGTTGATAGACACCGCAATGAACGGCAGGAGCTCACTTTGATACACTTCGGATATAACGAGTAGATAGCCAGTCTCCATGAGGCGATTTAGCCTGAGAGCTCGGCTGATTATCTTGGTCTTTGAGGGTTCCTGTCTAAAGGTCATCACAGAGGCGGTTATGAACGCTGCATGGGTACCTGACGGAAAACACGACTCTTCTTGAAGGTAACGGGCGTCTCCTTCATCACCCTACCTTCCCTCCCCCCCTCATCAAGTCCCGGTCACTAAATAGAGGAAGAAGAAAAAATGGCCGGTACCGAGTGCATTCTAGCCAACCCATCAATCTCTGGTATTGGCGTACGAGTAGCAGTGTACTCTCAAACCTTTCTTTCCTTCGCTCCAGCCTTCCTCTTCACCTACGATGGTAAACTCGACCTTCAGGAAGAACGTTCGCTTTTGGCGATATACATACCTCTTCTCATTTCTTCTATGGCTTTGCTCGTCACAACGAGCATTCAACAGTCGACAACAGGCCTCGGAAACCATCATATCCTTCTTGTTCTCAACTTTACGTGGATGATGAACGCAAGCGCTTTGGTTATTTGTGTTGTACCCACTCTGAAATGGCTGGGAAGATCGGGTTCGGGAGGATCGGAAGCTACGCAGGTGAGTTGTAATAAACAATTGTTGACCACAATTTTTGAATTCACTCATTATCGATCGTACAGCCTTGGACCCTTACTCAGGAATCTAAAGACCCCAAGGTTACAAGATGGCTATCCAAAGTCATTTGGCGGCCACGACGGACGAGGCAACTTCTAGGAGTCGTCCTTGTCAGTGTCCATCTGACCGGCATGGGCATTCTAGGAATCTGGCACTGGACCGTCCTCCGAATCTCAGGGCTCAACCCATCTGGATCTCTACCACCCTCCGAATGTTTCGAAAAGATAAACACGACTTACCTCTTCATGAACTTCCCAATTACAAACCCCACCATCCGCACTCTATCCCTCATCTTCTACTCGTTCATGGTGATCCCGATCATCAACATCGAGATCTCCGTCATGCTCGTCTACGCCATCAGCTGGTTAATCATATTCCCCACTCGAACTGCCTTTCGTCGATTACCCCCGTCAGGGAGGACATGGCTCTACAGTCTATTCGCAGTTCTCATTCACCCACGCGATTCAAATGGGATACTAGAGCCTCGACTGAAATGCATCGTCCCCGTAGTTTTCCCACTGATGATCGCTGTACATACAGTCATCGACACAGAGCTCATGTTGAAAAAGAACACACCGTTAATCGGTCCCGGCGAATCCCAGTGGACATTCGGTCAAGTTCTAGCTCTCATGTTAGTCATCCTTCCATTGATCCAAGTCCTTACCATGTTCGCAAAGGGCACTCCTCTCGGGAGACGACTCTGGCGATGGGCCACGAACGGTCATACCTCCGCGGGGAGGAAAAACCGTGATTTCCACTGGCTAGTACGGAGAATTCTCGCTCCAAGCGAACCATGGCCAAATCTCTACGAGGAAATCCTGAAAGACTTGCATACAGCCCGATCTGCGGTTCACGACTTGGGGAATGAACTCGTGATGTTGACTGACATCCAGGGTAACGCCTCTCGACTCTCACTTCCGTGCGTCACAGCCTCTGCCATCTTCACGTTGAGATCGTTGCTGTTCGTAGCGGATCAGACTTTGGTAATCACGAACGAGACGTTCAAACCTCCCGAACACCCTCCTCTTGTTAACGATCCCACCATTCGGAGACCCGTTTCCTTCCCGAGTTCTTTGGAGGTCCAAACGAACTACAGCAGCGGTCATCAAGGAGGTTCGGAGAAGTCACCAGATAAAGAGTTGGACGATTTGAACGAGAGACAGAAGAGCACGGAGGCTCGGATCAAAAATACTTTAGACAAGCTACAGCATGCGTTGACAGAAGCCCGAGACAAGATCTCTATCGCCCAATGTGTGAGGTTTCCCGGTATCGAAGACGTCAGTCGTTACCATGCAGTGGCCAGCCACTTGAAGCATCTCCTTGCCTCCCTTGACACGATGCTTACGATTTCTGACAATCTTGAAGTGTCGGGAGCGTGCTTTTTGCGGGCACATAGTTATAGGCCTCTAAAACCACCATCCTATCATGTCTGTCACTTTGACCATGGAGGAGCCGTAGGCCAGATGAAGGCAAATCTTGTTTATGATTTTGGGGGTACGCTCAAGGAGGAGCAGGTACAGGGTAGCGATGGAAACGTAGGGTTCAATTCGGTGAAGAAGTACGATCACGAAAGTCAAACGAGTTCGAGCTCCAACGAATAGTGGCTGGATTGTGACTACGCCGAGGATCACCCACACTTCTGTAAAATCATTGCCTATGAATCCCTGTACTAAGTAACGTAGAAAAGTTCGTGCATCTAGTCTTTTACACTGTACCAGTTACTTAAGGGCGACAATTTGGCGATTGACCGGTAGTGTGGCACGTCGGAACGCCGGATAAGCGGCCCGCTCACAGTTTCTCCAAGTATTAGGGTTAGGTTTCAATGGATTCGCTATCGATAGGGTTCCCCTTTACCAACGTTCTTCCCTCCCCCTTCCCAAAAATGCAAATAGCACCAGTAGACCGGCGAACCACACTCGACCTAGAATCCAACTTCTTCACGATTTATCCGCTATTTGTTCGGGCCTCGAACAATCGTCTCCCATAAACATAAACTCCCTCCTCGACTTAGAATATAAACTCCTTCACGATCTATCCGATGTTCGTTCAAACATCAACCAATTGTCTCCCATCAACTCCTTCTTCCCCACTGAAATTCTTCAGAATATTCTGTGCGTCCCACGAAACTTATCACTTTCGACATCCCTCGCGTTCACTCGGGTCTGTCGTCACTGGCGCGATCTTTCACTAGAGATGCCAGTATTATGGTCTACCATTGACCTCTGTGGATGTCCTTATGCTTCTTTATGCCTCTCAAGGTCTAGAGATATCCTGATCACATTGGTTTCCTCGAGGATATGCATGAACTTTGACCTGGTAATGAGAGGCACGGGAGACAGAATCAGAAAGATAGACGTGTCTGCATCTGCATTATCAGAAACCATTATCGAGCTATTTCTCAGTATCTTGGGGCGGGCATTTTGGGATCCTACACAGTGATCAAACACTGGGGAGGGGGGGGGGGGCCAGCTTGCGAATGGAAAGTCTCACCGACCTTACTCTTGGTGTTCCAGAAATCATTTGCGGACCTGCCGATCTTTCTGCTCTTGATGTTGGCGGAGTGAAGTGGTTGTCGCTTACAGGAGTGAATTCAAATATGGATTGGGAATCTACGAGCCCGGACTTGAAGGTTTTAGCATTGAAAGACTTCCGTGGACGTTTTGCTCTGAAGATGGGAGGGTTGTTAGGGATCAAGTTTGAGAGAGCGGAGGGATCGATTGAGGAAGTGTATCTGGAAATGTTTATTCTGGAGATGGAACTCCTCCTCCCCGGATGGAGCGAATAGACGCACCTTTTCTTCGGAAGCTTAGTATCTCGTCAAAGGATCGCGAATTTGCGCAGGCGATTGTTTCAGCGTTGGCCATTGGACCTGGTGCAGAGGTGGTAGTGCAATGTGAGGGCGTAAGGATGTCGATAGTCGAGGGAAGATTGATTATTCCTGCCCAGGAGAGTATTACTTCTGAGAAAATGTTTATTGTGGAGGATCATTAAGCCCAGTCTTTTGTAGAGTTCGAAATGCCAACTACGTCCTCTGTAAATTAATAACGCGGTTTTGCGGAATAAACATAGATTACGGGCGATTCCCGCTTCGCCACCTTAGAGTACATACATACATTATCGGTCCAAAAAAAACAAAAAAAACCGTAATATCACTGATACAGAGAGAGTCGCAACTCAGAAGTTTTAAAGCGCTATTTCCTTTTCCTTCTCTTCCACACCTTTCCTCTCGCTCCGCTCCAGAACCCAATCAGCGAAGTTTACAAAATCTTGTTTTGGGCACCCTCGCCCTGGCTGTCGATGTGCGAGCCCGTCAGCGCCCAGGGCAAGGATGATGGCTGCAAATATACGAACCTTCAAAGCGTACACCACGACCTCGGATCCTTCTATTCCTATAACTCGAAGTACATTCTCCTCATCAATCGTGCACCGCACGGAGGGAGACAACCAGGTGTTCATTGTAACCTGCCATAAAGGTTCCCGGCGAAAAACTGCCAGTGGATCAAAGAGCGCCAAGGTACGTATGAGAACTAAACTCGCACAAATAAAAAAAAAATAAAAATAAAGAACGAACCCAGTCGTTTTCTATCGCCACTTGAGAGAAGCTTGACATGTCCCAAAATCGAATCGCTAAATTCTTTCGATCCACGTTTGACGAAGAGCTTGACCCCTCGAGCTTCTGATAGCACCTCTTCATTCTCTTCGCCAGTCGTATCTTGAAAAAAAAAACAAACGTGATCAAGCATAAGAGAGGACCCGTCAAGCGGGAGAGAGAGAGGGGACATACGACTATGCTTTGGAGGCGGAAGTTGAGGTTTAGGGTCCGATTCAAGGGGCGCAGGTCCTGCAGTGTCCGAAACTTCGGGCGTTTTTGTGCCAGCCCACGCTGGACGAGACGAGCGTGCCGATTTGGCGTTTCTGACCGTAAACGCAGACCCTGATGTCGTAGCGAAGGATGCGAATCCGCCAGAAGATCCGGTGAAGCTTCTCCCATGTACAGCGGTCTGTTATAGGATCGGTAACTCTAAGTAAAAAACCAGGGGGGTCGTTGCACAGTCCGTCTAACCTTCTGTTGTGCTTGTAGTGGCTGTTGAGACGAAGATACTGGGAGTGAGCTTTCCTTCTCTTTCGTGGTCGACTGGTCTTGGGCTATAACTAGTATGGTCTTTGGTAGCTTGCAATTAAAATCCACGTCGTGCGTCTGAGGAGGTATAGACATACCTCTGGCGTTTCACTAACGCACACATCCTTTTCACCGCTTGGAGCATCCACAATTGGGGTAACGATCCGAGATGGGACCGCGGAATCTACCTCCTTCGTCTCGGTGTTATCGGAATTAGCATCAACACTCTTTGACAAAACGATCTATTTAGGCAGTCAAGTCTTGGTTCAAAACCGGGTGCATACCTGTGCTTGTACGGGACATTCCAACTCAACAAGATCCTCCGAATGAGGTTTGACTGGAGGAGGTGAAGGTCGTAGAACCTGGAAATACGCAGAAGGAAGCATATCACTATCAGAACCCATCTCAAGAACGAAGACATCTAAAAAAGAACGATCGTATCACCTCGTTCTCGTTCTCGCGAGTCGGAGTCCTGCTCCTCTTATTCGGATATATCGCAGCCAAATTCTAGATCTTGTCAAGCTTGGAGAACCTTCTACCATCCGTTATTGACGTACGTAGGGGTATCCGAGACTCTGTTTTAGTCCATAAATTATTTGGACAAATGCAATGATGGATGAATCGTACGTTTAAATCTTCTTCATCGTGAGGAGCCTTGCGTTTCAAAGGCGAACGTCTGATTTCGTTGACTTGAGGTAGTACTTTCACGGGCTGCAGGTGTGCAGTTTCGGTTTCGGGTAGCTTTCCATCATCGCCACTGATCTCGCTCCCAGAGTCGTGAGGGATCATGTCAGTACCATCGGAACTAGAAAGTCAAAGTCGTTGAACCTCGTTTGAAAAAAAAAAAGAAAGGTTCGCACTTACAAATGAGAGCCCGAGCTTCCACTTATCACCTTCTTCGAGCACACGTATCCAACCGTAGCAGCAAACGATGCCATTCCGCAGACCATAAAGGTGAAGTCAGAGACGGGAAACATCAGATTTTTCTGTGTTGAGAGGGGAGGAGTCGGGGATGGGGGTAGCCTGGAAAAGAACGTTCGATTGTGTTTTTTCTGGAAAGTCACTGAGCTTTTGCTATATAAGAGGGGAGAGAGGTATGCCTCACCCTTGCCTCGAGGATTGATTTGCTCCAACCCCTACGCCCTCGGTTAATCGTGCAGAAAACACGATGTAGATGCACGTGTAAATCGCGGTAACTAACGTTCGTGATTTTGAGATATCGTTGAGGGATTGATCCTTTCATTTTTTTTTTTTGAAGCAAAGACATAGAGTGATATCAAAGGTTAGTCGATGGACAAAAGCACACAAACAAACCAGTTTTCACGGCGAAATATGATATCTGGAACGTGCTTTCGACAGGTTGTCAAAACTGAAATGTGCGTGTCGAAACGTTGAGACCCGCAGGCGAAGCGCGTGGTGGCGCTATGGGGATCGGGTAGTCATAAGCGCAAGAGTATTAATATCGTCGGCTTTGCGCCAGAAGACGGACTACAGGACGAGGAGACGATGATTTGATGAGAATGCAACGGCCGTCAGAAACTGACTTGCTTCGCCTTTTTGACCGATCGTCTGCCCGACCATCAGAAAGAATTTTTATTTCATGTGAGGTGAGCTGACGATAAAAGCTCGATGTGAGGGAAACGAGGGCGCGGAATATCTGTGGATGGAAGTTTCGGGAGCAAAAGCCTTTATCAGCTAGGGTTAGGGCTCACAATCTGGGCGCTTGAACTACCATCATGATCCGAGTTGTGAGAGGAGAGCCACGATTTGGTCATTCCTTCGGAGTTTTTCGGTCTTACAAAAGTATTTAATTTTGGAATCGGCTCTATCTGAGATGACGACGTCGGACGAGGGATGGATCAGGCGTCAATAATGCTCAGTCGTGGCACGGTACGTAGAACTCGATGCGACCGCGACCGTACTCGATGGGGACTACGCGGGACGGCGAGCTGCGGCCACGTCTGGATCTCTCATAATTTTTACAAGGCAATAAGAAAAATAGATGCACTTGAGACTCACAACACCTCAATCATTGTCCAGACGCCCAAGTCTCAATTGACAACAATTCCTATCCCGATTATACCCACCGATCGTAGCTACATTTCAATTTAAAATATTAAGAAACCCTTAAACATCTCCCCAATCCCCATATCATCATTCTTCCCTAGGAGACACCGTCATCTAAACGTTAATCCTTTAAGCCCACTTCGCAACCCGTCGCCGCGAATCGTCCATTCTAATCTTTCACAATGCCTCCCCTTCCCGTTCTCATCAGTCTAGCCCTGCTCGCCCCAGCAACCCGTGCTCACAAGTCCCATCCTAGCGCTAACCCGCAGACCGAGGACCCCGCTCGTCTACCCAAACTCACTGCCGGTACCGACCATTGTCCCAAAGTCTATTGCCACACTGCCGTCAATTGGGTTGGGGCGATAAACCACGAAAAATCCATGTACGATGTTGGAATCATCTCCAAGTCTCCCTTCTCTCCATGCATTCATGTGCGTCGAATTTTACCCATTTTTTCTTGTGAAGGCCGTCCAACTGCAGAAACATAACCATCTACATCTTGATTTCAATAGCACGCGGGGGGACCCTTTCCAATACATGGATCAGGGTGGAAGCAGACAGCGAAAGAGACGCGGCAGCCGAACAACGCCTCGGATAACAATGGGGACCCGACGATTGGAGCGGTCCCGATGGGCTTTACGTAGGGTGGAGCAGCTTGAAGGTCGGCCTCATACTCTGCGGGAAGTTAAGCGTATGATTGTGGCTGAAGATTGCGCTTTACAGTTGGACAAACGATGCCGTGGAGGGACGAAGGCGGGTGGGAATGAACGTTTATTTACTTACTTGTTTGAAGGACTCAAGGAATAAATATGGACATTGAATTGCATTAAGGTGGTTATCATGTGGAAACGCTCAAGTCAGGCAGTCTGTCTCTCACGAAAATTAACGGTTAGATTATACCCAGACAGCCAGGGACGTCAAGGAACTAACAATCAATCTGCGGACAATACCACAGAGGGGGATGAAAGATGTGCCAGGTGTGAAAGCTGAACTGAATTTCGCGAGGTAAACTTGTTCTTCCGCCGCAGTATGACTGAGGGAAGGGGATAATAGGCGAAAACTAGCCGAACCTAGTACACAGACCATTTCAATTTACGAGAAGGACACAGAAAATTGTTTGAGCTTGTGATGGCGCTCCGGTCTCCCCGTTTCAAGTTTGAAGTCAACGATAGCCTGCAATTCAAGGAGCCCACATGGGAATTCACTGTATATACAAAAAGCATTTACCATGAAGTTCGCTCTAGTTCGCCCGTGACTTGGAACCCTGGTCTCTTTTCATGTTCAACTTTCACCTTTGACTGATGGGAAATGATGCATGATGCACCTCTCAGGCACCGACGAGGGGGTAATCTTCATCGCCCTCGTAAGTTTTAGCACCTCGGGACTTTTTGTTGAATCCTTCCCGGCCGTAATTCATTTTCGTTAACTTGAATTCGCCGAGTGAAGTTCTCAGGTAGCTAGAAATCTACTCGGTAACTCCCGCTTCGACCTCTTTTTCCGGACCTTTCCGCTTTGGCCCGTCCGTTTACATCATTGTTTGAGGATCCCGTATTTCGCATCAGATCGCCCGCTTAAGCGCTTAACATGTAATACACTGATTGCAGCGGTAGTCGTCTCTCTGTGTCGTGGCTCTCGTCGTTTAGCCTTGTACTTTTTGGAAATACATGATGACGCACGAGAAACATCCTGTTACGACAGCGCTTCTGACACAAACTTACCCCGCCGAAAATCTTGTATTGAAATTTTTCTTGAAAACCTTTTTGACCCACCTATGCAATACGCATCGACTGATGCTGATCTCGAAAAAAAAAAAAAAATAAATCGTTTTTTAGATAGTTCCCTACCTGGGTCAGCGTCAATCCCTAACCAAAAACAGAAACAAATCACAAAACCCCACAAAAACTCGTCGCTCGAAGCCTCGAGGAAATATTCAATTTTCATCAAAAAAATTTGCGTCATTCCTTTTCTCGGGACTTGTTGCTAACTTACTGCTCCCCCCCATTCCCCTCCAACCCGAGTAAAACACTTTGGAAATTCACGAATATCCGGCGGCATTTTGGTGGTAAGTGCTCGAACGTCGGGACGAGTAAGTCTCCCCAATTGCGTCATAAGTCGGGCGGGGCGGGGTGGGGGGAGGTTTCTGGGGTCTTTGTCGCGCCATCAGAAAGCGCAGAGTGCTGTGAAGAGGGTAGAGGCGGTGATGCTCGATGGCGGGCGGCGGGCTACTCCTAATTCTGATTCATTTATTACTACTATCGACCGAGAACCAAGTACACTTGTTCAAGTAGTGATCTTTTCGAATGGGTCGATCAAGGCCGAGTTCGTACGTTAAATGAATAGATTCAAATACAGGTTTCCTGTTTTCTGTACGGTCTATTTCTATGGATACAGTGCAATTTGTATAACGTAGCGCTACGTCAAGTAGGTCAAAAAAAAAATAATTGTTGTCTCTAGAAAAGTGATGTGGTTGAACTCTTGATAAGTTAGTGGATCGGGAATGCTAAGAATATAAAGCAAGTACGCTACACGAATAAGGGGGAGGGAAATGGTAAAGTTTAAAAAGTGCGAAATGTCGAATAATAGCGAGAAATAGCAATAAAGGAGAATCGAGGATTATAAGGAAATTAACGAATAAAGTATGAGATTTGGATTAAATTTTTTTTTCTAACCTGCAGCCGATAAATCAATAACCATAGATTTCGGCCAACTTTGTTTTATACAGATCTTCAACAGCAGCCCTTCGGATGTTGCCTTTGGTGGCCGTCCTTGGTAACGAACCACGGGGAACGATGACGATGAATTTGTCGGAAACGATTCGTTCGTGAACATATCGCCTAGAGTGGAACAAACGAGTTTTGCGAAGGATATCCTTCTTCAACTTGGTCTCTTCCACTTCGACGGCCGGTTCAATAAATATCGTCGGCGAAGGGCGACCAGTCCCAACGACTATACAATCAGCTATAACGCCACCGCACATAGCCCGGGCGTTGTCTTCGATGGCTCTGATGAATGAAACATTAGAACAACGTGACCGAATAGCTAGAAAGTTTAAACTTACTTCGTGTCGCATCTCAAGCTATTTTGACTCTTGATCCAATCATCGTCTCTCCCACAGAAGACGTATTCCCCGGGGTTGATTTCGATGAACAAATCACCAGTGTGGAAGTGACCATCGTCGGAGTGGCGGAGGCTTTCATGAGGACAGTCAGGCGAGTCAGAGCGAATGATGAACTCGAGCATTCGTGCTGTTGACTGATGGGCACCTTCAGTAGATTGATGGATTGGTTTAAAAAGGTAGGAAACGCCATCGAGGGAGCTGAGTATCCCTGAGTCTTTTCCATGACCCCTGGGCGACAGCAATGTTGCGCCGGCTTCCGTGCTGCCAAATATGTTCTGTGGCGCCGCAACATGTCAGTGAGTATAACCGAACAGAGAAAATTTTTCCCAAAAAAAAACGAAGTATCACTCACCCGTAACGCAAATCCAGATTTGGTCGCATATTCCACATCTTCACGAGGCAGCGGCATGCCCGATGTCAGGATTTCATCAAGACCGGCAAGCAATGAGGCCAGTTTCGGGTCTTGACGGGCTGTTCTAAAGTGCATCGAGAGGAAAGCAGCGAATTGGAACAGCCGGTTAACTCCCGCGATTGATATCATATCCATCAATTCCTGGGACGAGAACGGCATTGATGTCGGTTGCACTACACAAGCGCCGTGTTGGAGACTCCCGATCAACACTGGAATTGAAAAGCGAGCCAGAGTTAGACAAATCCGGTGCAGGAGTGATCCGCAGAAAGAGACGTACTGAATGTTTGCCCAATGTGGCACATACTTCCCCTATGTCAGACAGATACAGATTAGATTAAACGTTACCTCGTAACGTGAACGAGATCAAAAACTTACATCCAAGTGACAACATCGCGTCGAGTAGCGTGGTACGGACTGCAAGCTTGTCGAGATTTCATGACCACCGAGTCCAACCAAGTATAACTGCAAGGAACGAGCTTGGGACTACCCGAAGTAGACCCACTGGTGTGGAAATAGAACGCAATATCGGTGCTCTTTACTGGCGGCAAGGACGGGAGTGCATCATTTCCTCCATCGATTTCAGAGAGACCGACAGCTATGTGAAGCGGGACAGGACTTTTACTCGATATCGAGTAAAAGTTGCCATCGCAGATCAGTGCTCGTGCTTGGGATTTGTGAAGAAGTTCAAAGATGACGTCGGGATTCGGGAGCTTGATGCTGAATAGTTGAGGAATGTACCCTGCTCTAGAGAGCCCGTAGATGTGCAAAACGTCGAGGTATGATGATCCCGCAATCCTGAGGGAAAAAATAATACGTTAGTGACGGAGGCGTGATAGAGATAACGTTGAAACACGATACCATAGACCAATGATAGACCTCTGCGGTATGTTATCCCGTCTCAACTTGCGTGCCCAATACCGCGCAAATAGCATCACATCGTCATAGAACCTTTGATATGTGATCGTGTCCCATTCGAAGGATTGAGATGAAGAAGTACGGGGAACTGGAATCTTGAAAGCAGGTTCTGAAGGGAAGGATGAAGCACTTGATTCGATAACGTCAAGGTGGGTTCTAAGCATTGTGATTGAGATCAGGTGCGGAGGAAATGGAGGGGGAGGAGGAGGAGGGGGCTGGTGAGCAAAGGGTATTCGGTGAATAACTGGAGGGAGACATGTCGCATCTTTATATACTTGACGCTAAGAGTTTGAAAGGATACCGGATATATTGAATCGGTGTATAGGTAAGGAGAACACGGTATCAACAGCCGAAAGCGGATGCTGGATGTCACTGAACAGGTTACTGAAGTTAGTGTCAGGATCCCGACCTGAAGTTCTGTCGGAGAATAGCCTCACAACCACGAGGCGAAGATAAAAAAAAAATATTAACGGGCGTCCTGAATCGTGATCATCAAGGCACATTGGGATCTTGATAGCTTGAAACGACTTATCCGTAGCTCGGTAATTCCCGTTTCCAGCAATGAAAATGCTGACCGCTGGCTCTAAAAGAGCCTATATAGGTAGAAAATAATACCAAGATTAAGATTTTAGAGAGTCAATATCTTATCCCTGCCTTTTGCCCTGCAGTTTAACCGAATCGCGGAGGCCAAATAATTTCCCCCGCCGAGGTCGGACCTTGAGCAATCCAGAATCACGTGAACCTCCGTAAACGCGGGTAGCCCTTCTACGCCTGCTGCCAGCTCGATATACTGTCGAATTTTTCAATGACTCAATTCATTTCTCTTACTCAGAGATGCTCAGTTCTGACTAAAGCTCTTCCCATTCCATGACTCGACTCAACCCTCGGTTTATCTGAATCTCCTGCCTTCGATTTCGTCTTAATGACCCTCTGCGGCATTCAAGAAGGGAAGGAGTGTTCAAGATTTTCCCCGTAAGTAATCATCTATGCTGTTCGGCACGGTCGAAACATGCCTCTTTCTTTTTTTTATTCTCCGTCGCCACCATCTATGGACATTATACAGTACATGAGGATCGGCAGGCTGTGCAGCCAGCGTCCTGGTTCCCTACAGCTTTGAATTGTTTTGCTTCTTTTGGGTGACCTCACTCCGTTATTTCCGTTTTCGAAAATTTGTGTAGATCCCGAAACTCAACTTAATGCGAGATGCCCTTCTTTCTAAGTCTGTCAGTTGATGGTGAGCAACACCCTTATCTCTGCAATAAGAAAAAAGAAATACAAGGTATGAATTTATTCCACATTTTGGAGCCTTCACAGTCCACTGACAACCGGTATTTTCGGTCCTTCCCCATCGGTTTCATAGCGTTTATATGGTATAATCTCGTACACCCCGAATCTATACTTAGGGCGTAGCCTTGGGTGGGTCTAAATTGATAGGCTATGCACGACGGTATGATGCGCTCATAGACATCTAGACTTGAATTGATTTTGGCTCGTGGGGTGTAGACTATTGCACGTGGTGACCATGCTCGTTTTCTCGGGCACGTTTGTCAACCGACGTTCGACTTCAGAAAGCACAGTTCAGCCGGTGTCAAGAGGAAAAAACACTCCCGGCCACCCCAAGAAAAAAACAACAACACTGCTTCACGGGCATTCAACGAAAGAATTCAAGAATACGAACGAGCCCTTGAGGCCCTCAAGGGCGCTCTCCGAGGCCATCGAAGCGAAGAAGTACACACATGGATTAGCTTCTTTTTTTCACTGAGAAACACTCGGACCGAAGAATTGTCTGAATTTATCTTCAACGGCGTTGAAAACATAGGGAGCTTGGTAATCTGCGAAAGACGCGATCGAACGAAAGCCACGTTTCAACCTTGATGGTGTTTTTTTTCTTCTTCACGAAATCCAATAGAACGCTTGCTCCTACATCATTTCGGATTTAAGTTCGGCTGCGCTGGAGGGGAACAACGATAACCCCAGCAACTCCTCACAAACTCCTCTCAATCAACTAATCCCTCGGCAAACAAGGGAAGTTCGCCTCCAGAAATAGATCACATTAGGAGCGATTGGGACTTGCTCACGTTACTATCTCCTTGAGCAACAACGACCAGTTAGAGATTGGTTCTCGTAACTCGTGATTTGCTCCAGTGACACTAGACGCACAAAGCGTTGACTCCCAAAAGTAATGTGACCATCGACATTCACACACGACTTGACTCACTGACACTGACAGCGACTGAAACTACTCACGTTAAAACAACAACAGCCACTTTCAGAAATTATTCTCAAACCCGTGCTCTACCGCATAAGAATAGATTGATTCGGAAGGAATATGACCATCCAATTTACACACGCCTTTGACGTGCTCGATTTCCCTTTGGAAAGAGTCTTCCCATAGAACGTAAACCGTCATTCCATCCGTCCAAGTGAAGAAGGAGGCCGAAAGATTAAAACCTCACCCCTTCCATAACAAGCCAAACGAAAATCATCATCCCTATCAGGGGGCTCCTTTTACCTATCTTCGTCATTCCAATAGACTTTTCATTTCCCGCAATCTAGAAACCTTGGTGGCTGAGGGCAGGACAACCCTACAGAGCTTGACGTTTTGAAAGGTTCTATCCGTTGTGCCGAAATCCAATGATCGTACCTCACTCGAAATGAACCTAGAGTGCTCGAGGATTACAATTCATTTATCCGCTTTGAAGGTTCCTGAGAAAAAGTAGTTTGTAGGTCAAATGACGAATTGTCAAAAACGTTAAACATGGAAGGTATTCGCCGCACATCAGTTACCAACACTGTCTACCATCAGTCTTGAACACTTTCAAGGGGGGCGGGAGCCTGGAGGCCGGCTAGACGGTACGAAAAGGGGACCTATTGATTTGATTGAAATGCAGTGATAACTGCCAAACCTGAAGCACTTTTTTTATCAGATCCACGGTGTAGATAATCTAAAATGAATGATCGAAATGACTTGTGAACTAAACGTTTTCTTCTTCTTCTTCTACGAAACGATAGGAGGTAGTATGTCATTAATTTGTGATTTCGGCGAATTCTTTGAAACCAGATCCTTCAAAACCAACAGATTTGTGAACTTGAGATCTCACCGCATGGGCTGGGCTGTAAAACAATCAGCTTTGTGGCGTCGACGTTAGGCTTCAAGAATCATTTAGTGAAACGGTACATTAAGTGCTACAGCCCCTGCTGTAAGTAATTAGTATACCTAATCGAAAAACTGTAAATCTACGGAACCAAAAAAAGTCGCAAAATCGGGCTAGCCGGACTGCGGACTGCTGGGCGCGACGAGACAACAATAGATAACGAGGGTGTTTTCCCGCTAAAAAAAGCGTTTTTTACGACCCACCCATCAAGCATGGCCTCGCACATACCGTTCTTCTACCACATCCCGAGAAGCAGGGAGCCTAGATCGGTTGGTAAAACTCAAGTTTTGCACGTCGATGAAGAGGACAGGGAAAAAGAAAAAAAATGCTGCGGAGGAAAGCTTGTACGAACAACATGATCAGGGGATTGTCAGGGATTGACAAGAACGTCATCCATCATCAAACGCACGCTCGGGTCCGGGGCCCTGAGCGACGGGATGGACTACAGTCTACATCTCACCATGATCACCCATTGGCATAAACTCTTGAGGCTGAGGCCCGCCGACGAGAACTCGTCGACCCACGGTCACTTCACTTAACTGAGCACCCACACAAAATAATTTTACCGTCGCTTGTCGGACCGTTGGTTACCAAACTGACGAGTTGCGAGACGGACGGGGGGGCATCGTAAACAACTATCGAAGTTACCTTCCAGCGACGTGCGCGGGAAGTGGAGACAAGGGCGGGAGAAATTCTGACCATGGGTAGAGTAAGGGTAAAATGGATTGACGGTGCCCAAAAAGCTCTTTTGAGCCAATCCTCGTCCATCATATACATACATCATGCAGTGCCCACTACGGACGTCCGGTCCGTTGAAGCGAGAAATAGCGGGAAAAAAACTCGGTCTAGGCTGGCGTGTAATGGGTCCGTGTAAAGAAACTACGGTATTCACGTAGGTTAGATAGTTATTCTGTTTTCCGGATAGATGTGTGTTGTCCATTGGCATGTTCAGTTGACGAGCGGGGTCGAACATCTAGTTTTCTCGGAAGAAGAGCCGTTGGAAATCACCAAGGGATCACACTCTGCCCCCCCCGTTGTCCAACTCTACAGTTACTCAGTCAATGGTTTGAAATAACTACGCGTCGAGGCCGACAAGTTATTCGTGATGTACGGTGCGATAAACCGAATAGATGAACCGATGGACATTGGGCAAGAGACCTTCCAGAACGTACAAGAGTATCGAGTCCGACGTGCGTCCGTAATGCGTTCCGTGCCTACCGGCGATTTATAAGATTCTTGGCCCGGAGCTCGTTTAACAATTTCTGTTCAAAGTTATGCGTCGCTTGGGTGTCATTATCGTGAAGGGTTCATTCCAGAGCCTTTCCAAGGACCAAGGCTTCAGCTACACAAATCAACGTTGAACAGGAGGAATGAGCAACTAGCAGGGATCGTTCATCTAATCAAATTTGAAATCTGCGATTGACAAACCCTTCATTCAGCTCATTACCGTACGGCAGTCAAGGAGAAAGTGGTTGCCTTTACGTGATGAGTGAGCGATTGCAAGCAAGAGATGATGCCTGTCAGGGTAGGATCGATTGACCACGAGAGCAATGCCTAAGGATGATGCATATTGCCACCATATGCGCCAATATAATTGTGTCAATTAGTCGGTTTCCAAGGCTCTTGAAAATTGGAGTAAAGCCTGTATCTGTTGCCTCCCGGAATAATCTGAAACACGCCACGCACCCACAATTGACGGGAACTGCCTAGCATTCGGAGATGTAAATCCTCTCCACACTAGGCACGGCCCTTCGCTGTATTTAAAACTTGAAGCAGCCGAGGCATTTTCAAAGACAATTTAGAGACAAGGTCTTTCATGAAAAGGATTCCATACAAACACGGTAGTGATGGACATTGAATTCGGATATCGGATGTGAGAGGAGTACCAATGTTTACAATGCAAACCACCTTTGAACTTCCGTAAAGTTGTTCATTGACCAATGGGGGAAACGGAAGTCGCCGTGTGGTGTAGGCCTAAAGGGCGGAGTTGACGCTATGAGTAAGTACACTGGTACTGGGATGTACCAAAAAAGGGTATGATATTACCCAGACTCCGATCCGCCCCCCGTCCGGATGTGCGGAAAAACTTGCCAAATTGACCTAAGTAAGTACCAAAAATGGCCAAAGACGGGGAGTATCATGGATTGGACATCGCATATGCCCTCTCCTGTGACAAATTGCCATCAAAAGCAACGGAGACCGGTCAAAGCGCCGCTTTTCTATCACGGATTTGCTTACAGAAAATTACAAGTCTATAACTCAGGCAATTTCCAGGCGGAATTCGGGGTCAAAAACCTCAAAACCTCAAAAAGGTATTCCTTATTTAAAATCAATATTTCTTAGTCTTCCTTAGTTCCTTTAGCTCACAGTTGTCTCTGTACAATCAAATAGCACAGCTAAAGTAGCGAAAAAGACAGTGCGAAGTGCCGGGAATGGGTAGCGCCGAGCCTCGAAAATCAACCTCGGCCTTTAGGCCTACGACACACCCTGGCTTCTATGGTACTGCGAGGATATCGCGGCCGCTTCAAGGAGTTATTACTATTGAGTAAGTACTTGATTACTCTACGTTGTTTTGACTCTTCAGGGTAGTGAATCAAATGTACAAGTATTAAGGTTGTTCTTGAACTTTGCTCAAATACTTTTGCAATTTTGTATTGAAAGATAAGCTGAAGCTTGGAAGCGACAAGAAAGTAATGAGCTGAGGTTCAAGGGCTCTGAGAAGAGTCCCAGTTCGCCGGTTCGGAGTTGTCAAGCACGTGACGCCACGTGCCGATAGAGCCGGATGCGGGTCAATGCGTCACCCTGCGCAAAAGTAGTTCTTCCCTCTCGAGTCATCCTCATAGTAATCCTTCCCTGGTCAATTGGTCTCCAAAATAAAAAAGTGACGTGTCCCGCTACAATCTAGGGACTATCACATTCAATGGAAATCAGGGTTCTAATGAAATCTGAATTGAAATACGTTGGCAAGAACCCTTAATTTTTCAAATCAAAAGGTACTCACACTATCCGGTTGCGACTCCTCCCTGGAGGAAGAGTTTGTTTGACCAAAAATAAAAGTTCCGTCAAGGCTCGTCAGGTCAGTTACATCTGATCTGTACGATCTTTCGCTCACTTCTGAATTCTCTCGATCATAGACTTGACGCCTTGAAAATCAAAATCAAGAGAGAAGTTTACTTCAATCTTGCTTAGCGCTGCGTGGTGCCTTGGATCTCATCTGCCACCATGGATCGAATGCGCATCGTATATACGGGGATCTGAAGCTCCTGGAGATAGAAAACCACCGGGCAGATACTATCAATATTCGCGTTTCAAGTCCGTGCCTCCACATTTGATTTGCTCATGATGGATCGGTGGCCCTCTCCCTTCGGCTGCGTTTCCATACACCCATCCGAGGTTCTCGCGAAACCTCCCAAAGGGAGGATGAATAACGGGAGGTTGCCTAGGTACACGTATAAAAAACCTTTCTCATAATTATTTTCATTCTTTGGGTATGGAATGAATGACAAGAGATTCAACCCCCCCCTTTCGGTACTTTAGGAAAGTGTCATGTAAGATATGTATGTTTGAACCACGGTCGCCGGATCTCCTTAGGCGGGCACATTGAGGCACATCGAGCGTTTCGCCTGAATTTTTTCAATCTTCTTCCGGCCTTGATGTGAAATCCCGTCGTGTGAGTCCAAATGTTTACCAAGACGACCGGAAAGCCGGTTCACAGCATCGACCCCCTCTTAGACCATGAAAGATATCAATAAATTCTAGACGCCGTTTTTCCAAGAGCAGCGCCCATAGTCAGTTATTGACAGGGTTTGTATAACTTGTGGGAGTGAGTATGAATGGCAGAATAGCCAAGATTGCTTCAAACCTTCAACGGGCTTGTCTGGCCGCCATCAATGGCGTATTCTCCATTCTGTGTTTCGTCTTAACCGATGGTGATTAATATGATTATCAAAGGGAAAGACTAACCAACGCCCGTGATCCACATCAATCGGTATTGCAACCAGTATCACAAGTCGCGGCCGTGGAAAATGATTTTCATTAACTTGAATGAGGTATTTCATTAACCTGCGGAAAGTCTTACGAGGTAGTAGCAACATTAAACCCGTCATATCAACTATAGACAACAAAAAAAATCCTGATGTTGACTACGAGAAAGCCCAATGTGGGGTTGACGGTATGGCACGGGGACATCACTCCCATCGCAGTTACGCTTGAAAAAGTAGGCCCACTGTTTGACAAGGCGCTCAGGTAGGACAGACGGTCGTCTTTGAAAGTTTGTTGTCTTGGCCATACATAAGGGCTCTACAAAAAAGAGGAATGATAGCCCACCGCGAGGGTCGAACTCGCAGCCTTCAGATCACTTAGTACACCCGCACTTAAAAGTCTGACGCTCTATCCGATTGAGCTAGGCGGGCGCTATACAAAAAGATTATAACATTAATATCACCACTTCAAAGAATGTAAGGCCGTTTCTGGGAAACCTGAGAAATTTCTAACTTTCTGAAGCACGCCACTGACCACCTTGACTAAGAAACTTAGTAAAAGTCCCATATTCACTTCTCGCCATCATGACGCCATGTAAGTACTATCTCGAAGAACCGGTGACAGAATCCGCTTGTAATTGATTATAAAACCTTCAAGGGTTCATGAATCATACCTATACATAATCCTCTTCGAAATACCCTTCACCCTCCAATACCGGGTACTATACTATGACAGTCAACAGCACAGTTACAGCAGATCTATTCTACTTCTCTCCACCTCCTGATGGCACCAAACCAGTTCGTTATCTGAGCACTCCGCCAAAGGGAACCCCCGTTGTCAACTACAAAGACGACAAACGTGTGGTCTCGATCGAAAACGTTCGCGGGAAAGAGGACAAGTTCACCTTGGACACATCCGGATTTCAGTTCCTCTTGAATCAGCCCACAAAAGTCAAGACCTTTGATGACGATAAGGAGGTTCAAGAAAATTATTATCCCGAGAGCGTTGACATCATCAAGAGAGCTACGGGAGCTTCAAAGGTCTTCATCTTTGATCATAGTGAGTCTCTCTCTCGGGGATGGGAATAATTCATTGACGATTCTTTCTCAGCCGTCAGGCGCCGCGTCGAAGGTGAAACTGGTATCGACGACCCCAAGAAACGAATCCCGGCAGGAAACGTCCACGTTGACCAGACACCTTCCGCAGCTATTTCTCGCGCTCATCGTTATTTCGCCTCTATCGGCAAAGAAGAGGAAGCCGAACGTCTTTTAAAAACCCACAGATTCCAAATAGTCAACTTTTGGCGTCCTATCAATCATCCAGCTCACGATCGGCCATTAGCGTTGTGTGATTACAGGAGCGTGAATACGAAAGAGGATTTAGCGCCTATCAAGATGATGTTCCCTGGGAGAATCGGGGAGACGTGTGGGGTGAAGTGGAATCCAAAACATGAGTGGAAATATTTGAAGGGAATGGGATTAGATGAGGTGGTCTTGATCAAGTGGTGAGCTACCGTTTGCTTGCTTGTCTACCCTTAGGGACCAAACAATGTCTAAATTATGCTCTGAAGTTATGATTCAGTTCAGGAGGGTAATGCGACTCTGACCCCCCATACCGCTTTTATCGATCCCTCGACGCCTGCAGGTAGCCCCCCGAGGGAGTCTATTGAGCTCAGGGCTCTGGTGTTTTACGAGCAGGGAAACGATTTCCTGGTCACCAGATTACGAACAGAATGAAATTATCGCGTATCTGTATTATGCCTGTCCTTTCATCCAATGTCCATAACATAACCACTAACTCATAACACGAACGATTGCGTCAACCATCATTGCTGATTAGGGTTCAAAGCCACAATCCCAAATCTGAAAGCTCGAGTGCCCGAAAAAAAAAACAAAAATAAAACAAACAAAGACAGATTCACTAAAACATTACAGGTGCCATTTCTATTCGTAATATCGACACATTTTATGAGATGGGCTGATATTCGGAAGCGTCATACCTTCACTGCTGCTTGTCAGTAGGATCTCCTTCAAGGCTGTAGAAAAAAATACGTGTTCGATGTGTCTTACAGTGTCGGTATGTCTGGCAGCATGTATGATGCGGCTGGGACCGGATAGAGATTTAAAGTTTAACCTGGAATGAATCGAGTTTAGTTCCCGGCGGGGTAAGTACCGCTTACGATCATCAGGCTCCTCACACAAGTCCAGACGGAAGACTAAGTAACGGTGCACGGACTTACGCGTCCGAATCGTAGCAATGGACCCTACATCGTATTATAGTCAAGAGAAATCCGGAAATCAAAGTCCCGAACGAAGCAGTGCCCTCGGTAAATAGTTAACGGTGACTGAACGAGCCACCTCCCCTCCCCCTTGGTGGCTCAAAGCAACGGCGAACGCGTGAAACGAGCCTTCGTAGCCGATTTACTTGTCATGTACAGTATGCTGTGGACCGCCATGCGGCATCTTGTCGTCAAAGATCATTTTTGACGAAAGTTTACATGTGTAAGTGTCAAGTATGAGTGGGCCACTGTATGAACACAACAGCTTTCGGATTCTCGTACGGCAGATATACAAAGTTCAGTCACCTCGAACATTGTACTGTACTCAAGATCGGTTGTCTACTTGTTATTATACAGCCCTTCTCCAAAGCGTAAGATGACGTCACGACGCGTGACGCCCAAGGTGTCAGATATTCCGCAACGAACCAGGTCCAAGCTAGCGTTTTCCGTTGATAAACGTGAACAACGGAGTCAAGCACGAAAAAACGACGCCCGGGAAATCTTCGGATGAGCCAGGCCAAAACCTGAACAAGGGCATAACTTGAGAAACCGCGATGAGTACGGATTGAAACAATCCGTCGGTCCGGAGAAGTGGGGTAATCGGGATCTGCCTATCACCGTTCTTCGATTGCGGAAATTGGGGAAGTTGATGCGCTCATGTAGTTCAACAGGCTATAGGCTATTCGAGGTTTCCTACCGCCCATATTTCAACAGACTTCCAGCGCCCAGCGAGCGGGTTATCCTGAACGCGGGCTGGACGGAAATTATTGTGGGCTTGCTGGTTTAAGAGTGGTCGTCGAACATCAGAAGTTGGAAAAATCGAAAGTGAGCGTTGAGAACTTCAAGTCAGGCTTCTGGTTCTGCACGTAGACCACCGGAAAAGGCTTACCCATCGGAATGCTGAGTGCCCTTCCAATTTCATCTTATCGCTAGCTAGCGCTGACTTATATGGTAGATGTCTCCACTCCTGCGCTCATATCGGTCACCTGCCCGCAATAAGGTACGGAAAGTTCGGTTTTTTTGGACAATCAAATAGATTTTCGGAATAAAAGAAAACTGCAGTTTTCGAATTTGGAGTCAAACGGTAAGTGAAGGTATAGGTAGATGAAGCACGAAAGGTGACGTACCAAAAAAAAAATAAAAAAAAACTAGAACCTGCGCCCCATATCCCTTACTTCCTACCCTCCCCACCATCCACCCCCTCTCGTCCTCACCTCCCACCTCAAAACCATCACCTCTGCAACAACTTCCACATCTCTGGAGGATTCAACCCAAACTTCCTAGGATCAAACTCCGGATCGTGCATGAGCCCCAACTCCGAAACACCATCCATATGTCTCTTCACGGTCCACGAAATCCAGAATAGAACCCATAAATACCCGAGCAACCGAAGAGGGTAATACCACTTGCTCTTTTCCTCCTTCTCCAGCCCCTGCTTATCCCTATATCGTTCTCTATTCCCGGTAGTAGCGCCCCCATCAACCACCATCAGCCTCCAACTCGAACGTGACGTTCTCCACACAGCGACCACGCAAGATTCGATTACGATCCCGATCGCTTGAGACAAGAAAAACTGCATATCCGGGCCTGAGAGAAACGAAGAAACGGTTCGGAAGGACTTCCGAGGTGGGGAGATGTACGCCAGAGTTTGGTGTAAGAGACCGGAGAGGACAATGGCTATAAGGCTTCGTATGATGTAGTAAACCCTTCTGGTCCTCTTCCTACCGTTGCTGTCGCTGGTGGTTGGAGAGATGCGGAGGAGGGATAGGATGAACGATGCGTGTGACTCGAGGATCTGCGGGAGCCGGGAAGAGGTGTCTATGTGTAAGCGCGACTTCTGAGAAAGCTGAGGGCGAGGGAGGGAACGAAACGTACCCGTCGTAGGAGTTGATGCCAAACACGTCTAGAAAAGAGAAACCTCGATTAGACATTAGAAAGAAAACTATAAGCGTAGGTAACCCTCACCCCCAAACATTCCTCAACGTATACCCCTCCATCCAATCCCCAAACAACGACGGACACTCTCTAAAATCCCAAACGCCCACACCAACCATCAAAACAACCAAGCCCAAATGAAGCGCATTACAATACGCTACCACTCTCGAAACGTACACCACCGAGGTAACGAACTCCCAAGCGAGTCCGTTTTGGGTCTGAATGTGGAGAAGGGAAGATGTGGATGAACGAGTGATGGAGCTTGATAACCGAAAGTATGTGATCCATGCAACGAACATCAGGATTTTGACTATCAAAAAGTTCCTTTGAGAGTCTAGCAGTGGGTGAGGAGGTCGGTTATAGGCGAGCGTAAGGGAGTTTCCGTGCGCCCATCCGATTCCTCGAGGGTTCGTTACGAGTGAGATCCCCCATATCAACCGCGTCATGAAAGGTGTAGATGATATGTCCGTGGTCGTATCGCCCTTGTGATGGAGCCTTCGAAATGACCGGTGAAGATCTTTCGTCAAAACGAGGAGGTCAGAAGCGGAAAGCGTTTGTAAGATGAGAATGGTTCCGCGTCCAACATCGGCGTTGGATGGTGGGGTGGAGGGTTGTCGGAGGACAGTGGCGTATAGGCTCCATAGGAGGCACAGGAAACACGCACGTCGCATGAACTGAGATCGACATGTAAGGCTGAAGAAGAACACCGCCTCGAAGAGGAACGCCAAGGGCAAAGTAGAAGGAGACATCGACGTTTCATAGAAACGTGCACGCTCAAAAAAAGGTGTTATATGTAGAAAGTTTTACATTTGGCGTGAGCCTGGGAAGACGTCGCAAGCCACGAAATGAAAAGGGGATGAATGGAGGGGACCACGCGAAGGTTCCTCCGACTCTTGGCGGGTATTTCAACTGGCGTAAGTACCTGGAGCCGAACTGAAGTGGAGGGAAAGCGGTCATTTGGGTGGCGGTGGAAGAGCGTAAATGAAAAACGCCGTGTGGTTCGAAATGAGGGAGGAATCTGGAAGGTGATGGTTGTATGGCGCCTCTGGGCTCTGGGCAGTTAATGATGATGGACACTAGCCAAAGAAGGCATGAATGACCTCAATCGAGTAACGAGCATGTACCGCTAACAAAAGAACAAAAGATGCCGTGATGGATATTAACGACGTTATCGTCCAATCACCCCGTGGCTGGACCCTGGATAATCATCGATATAGCATGCTCGCATATGTTCGGGAGAGTAATCCTTGCTGATAAAGCTAAACAGAAGAACAGCAGGAGATGGCGGTGGTTGGGAGGTGAAGAATGATTAATTCTTCCGAATGGGATTGCGCGTTCCGTAATTGCACTAAAGAACGTTCCAGGGAAGTTTCGCGACTATGTCGGGGAGAAAGGGTATTCACCTAAATCCATATTCGCCTTTCATGCCCTCAACCGAGTGAAAAACCATCTTTTCATGACACCCAATGACCTTCCTAATTCGAAGCCCTGCCACCCTGACCCCGTTGCGATGTCGCTTTTGTTGAGAGGGTTCCATGTTGAGTTGACCTGGGGCAGCATAAGTAGTCTCGCCTTTACGGGTTAGCAAAGGGTGACACACTGAACTCGCCTTCGCGAAAGGCCCGGAATCACGCATGAATCGCGAGCTGAGATCCACAGGCCAGGGGGAAAGAACGTATCTGAAGATGAAACAAGTCAGAATCCATTCATGAAAGGAGAGAAGGTGTAATTTACTACTCACAGGAGAAGGCCTCAAGCATGGAATCCGAGAAATGTTTTCCCGCTTGTTACCATAATCAAGACTCCCAGACCCGGCATTCCTCAAGGGTAGAGCAGATGATCCACCCGTTAAGCTTCCATGCTGAGGTTCAGAACAGTATGTAAGGCGGTAAGATGGGGTTGTCACCGTTGGCGAGCGCAAAACTAGTGCATTCGTCAGTGAATTGAGCTTTAAGGATAAGAGATGAGTGACGTACCCAGCTTCAAGGAGCCTAGCCTGAAAGCCCGTGTTGCTCAGGTTGGTCAAAAGAGCCTGAGAGCCGAAATATGACAGCAAGACAGTACTACGGAGGCTGGGAGCATACCCGAGAAATCAGTAACCTGAAGTTACAAGGCAGAGTCACTCACCGCTCAGCCTAGGAATTGCAATTCCAAGCTGCTATGGGCAATGAAGGAAGATCTCGCTAACTTGTAGTCCTGAGCAGAGAGCATAACACTATTTCGGTAGCCGTGGGGATAACGTAGGCATAGGTGGTGGTGGTTTGCAAGCAGGAAGCGGAGGGATCTCGGGTCTTTACGGAACGGAGTCAGCGGACCGCCGGTTTCGGCTGACTTCATTCAATTATGCTGCCCAGTTCCAAACGACAACGTCAAGGGTAGAAATAGGGAAAATACGTAGCCTCGTGCCTTTACTCAATCTACAAAGATACAGAGCCGTCGCAAACTCGGCGCGTCCCCACGATATACCAGCCCATTCTTGTCAAGTTCGCTTTCGATCCGAGAATCTGCTATCAGCCACAGTTCTTCGCTATGGTGGTAACTTTCGGCAGGTGGTACCAAGGTTTTCCAGCAAAGGGACTCCAAATTCACGTATTGAAGAAATATCGTTCGTATACTACCTCCATAACGTGGGAGAATGGGAAAACAAATGGCTTCCGTTCGAGCTGAAGTGCGATGAGCCTTCACGACGAGGGCATTTTGGTTAAGTTGAAACCGTTAAAGGCAAAAAAGTCTAGGCTTGTCCCGGGCTACCAATGAGATTTTCGTAGGTGACCTTGTCAATTGAAGCAATCAGTGCATATTCAACAAGAAGTACATCAAGCTCACTGGGGTGATTGTGCTGTTTCCACCCCGAATCGGCCCCCAAGACGTTAGAGCAAGCGGGTAGAGACGATACTGACAGTTATGGGAAGCAGGATTCATTGATAGATGAAGTTGACCAAATTTCAATCCACTGATAATGAAATCACTTACTTGCCGGATGTAGTGTTGATGCATTTGATATCGAAAAGAATCCAAGTGCCTGCGGTAGTTTGATGAAACAACGGGTTCCCATCATTTATCGAGGCATTCGAATAGGATAGGAGAATGTCTGTTTAGGACTTGGCTTGTAGAAGAAGAAAATAGGTGGTGTATCAAACCGATCTACCGACCACTGTGTAGAATATAAGTATCGATGGACAATCACGTACTGTTTGGTGAAGGCAGGCGTCGGAGAGGGGACCTGGGTGATGTTGGAAAGAGTGAGGAAACAGCCTTGAATGGTTGTCATTCTTTGCAAGGTAACCTACAAGATTCCCAATGGTAGCCCAGAACAAACCTAGATTTTGTACCTGCAAAGGTTTCAATTCAACTGAGGCCTCCAAGCATCCTTGTCGTGAAGGGTTCATCCCTTCTGTTTTAATGGAAGCTTTTTTCTGTACCTATACTGACAAATATCAATAGCATCCTTCATACGGGAATTGTCCTTTTGCTAGTACTATGATAACCTTGGTGGATCTTGGTGTCACCTGCCAACATGCACCATCTTAGTGAATGATTGAGGCTGTAGCAGCTATTATTAATTTTACGTGCACACAAAGGAGTTCTGAGGATGTAACGTGGTATTCGAGAAGTACTGCAAGTATAAAGAAAGTGTAAAGTAGAACCACCTAAAAATATGGGAATAACTAAGAACGGTTACACTCTCCCCTGTTTTGAGCAAAGCAAACATCCCCCCAACGGAGAAAATAACGGACCTGAGAGCAAAACTATAGAAGTGTCTTTAATACATGGAGGATCCATTATAATCACAGGTCTAGTCCTTAGGCAAGCTACCAGCGCCTTAACCTCGTGACTCCACTTCCATCCTCATTTTATCTACACCATCTTCCATTGCATGCCCCAGTCTGTGGTCACAAGGGGAATAAGACTGAGAAACACTTTCTCTCCATCTTTTTGTTCTGTAAACTTCTTCTTCCAGCTTACAATAAGTAAATCTAAATCCAAGCATCAGTGGGAAGCCAATTTACAGCATTTCAAAACATCAGTGTTGTTGAGAAACAGTGCTACTTAACTTGATATATAACATAGGTAAATACTCAGAACAATCTTCAAATCATGAGAGGGGCACTGAGCATACAATGGCTGAGATGAGCACTGAAATGAAATAATAAAGATAATAAGGGACTCTCCTTGATCCGTGACCACTACCACCAACCACTTCCCACGGTCCTAGACCGAGGAAAAAGGCCCTCAGGTAGAACTAGTGTGATTAAGAGAGAGTAGCTTACTTCTTAATACTTCGAAACAAATCACTAAACATACTCAAAACCCTCACTTCAAGCAAAACCAACAAAACAGCAAAAAATGTCCAAACACGGCAATGGAGACCCAATTGGGGCAATGTCATCTCAACGGAATGTAACCAGAGCGAACGAGGCATCACTCCATAATATGAAGATAGCACTCAAGCAGCAGGAATGGATTACCAAAGACCAACAGTACGATATGACAATGCTACTTAATCTACTGCAGAAGGTACATATGATGGTGAGAAATCAGGTGGGCATAACCAAAGCACCAACATCGAAGATCATGAAGGAGAATTGGGGAACCATTGGGAGCGCAATGGTAGTACTGAGAGAGATAGCAGTGAGGGTACTAGCAGAGAAAGATGTGGAGAGAAGAATAGATGGGATGGTTGAGACAAAGCTGGGAGCAAGGATCAGGGTGATAACAAAGGATCTGACAGAACGTTACATGGACACGAGCACAATGCTACAGGAAACCATTGACAACTTGAAGGAAACAATGGCAAATCTCAGCAAAGAAGCCCAGAACACAACAATGGAACAAAACAATGCACCAAGGACAGGAACACTGACTTACACACAAATACTAGGACCTGCAAACCCGACAAATGACTCTCAAACAATGTCCACCGCAGCTATCATAGTGAAGAACATGGTGAGGCCAAAACACACAGCAGCAATAGTGGAAGGAGAACAGGAACAGAGGAAGATAATCATATGCAGTAGAACACTGGGGGATCTAAACAAGAAGGAAATAGTGGAAAAAGGTAATTTGGCAATTGAGGCAATAGGAGGAGAAGGAGATGCAAGGATAGTAGCAGTGAAGAAGCTGGGATGGGGGATGATATGCTTATTGAGGACAGTGGAAGAAGGAAGATGGATGAGAGAGACTGACAACCTAGAACGTTTTACAAATGAATGGGGAGCAATGGAAGGAGTGGCAACCATGGTAAGATATCAGGTCATCGCTGAGTTCGTTCCTGTAGCAGTCAAATGGGAGGACAGGCAAGTACTAGCAAGGATGGAACAAGATGGATCGTTACCAGAAGGCGAAATGATATCAGCAACATGGATCAAGCCGACCAACCAAAGGAAAGAAAATCAGAAAGTCATGCATGCAAAGATGCTATTCAAGACTGCAGAAGGAGCGAATCAGGCAATCAAGGATGGGATTTACATGCAGAGACAATGTATTCAGGCAAGGAAGGACCAACCGGAACCAATACAATGCAAGAGATATCACAAGATAGGACACATCGCTGCAGAGTGCAAGAGCCTAGTTGAGGTATGTGGAAGATGTGGAGAAGATCACCGAATGACAGAATGCACAAAACCAGACACAGACAAGGATTGTGGAGTTTGTAGGGAGTTTGGACACAGTGTTGCAGCTGTTTTAGCTATTTCTCTACATTTTGGCAGTTTATGAGTAATAATAACCTATTATTACTAAGAAAACAAAGGGAATATTAAGTACTAGAGTGAGGCCCGAGCTGCTAGTAAAAGGACTCACCTTTGGAAACATATTACATGTGTTCAGAAGTAAACACTGTGTTATGGGATTCCACAGGACTGAGGGGTAGCAACTTCTGAAACATGTAGGAAGCCTTCTGAGCCTACACTATCATTGGTAATATGCAAAGGATAGCTACAGAAGCGTGTAGGACCATACCAAGGGTAGTATCAATGAGGAAAAACTACTGCTAAAGAGAGTGGAAAGTTCTGAACGGACTTAACATGAATAACAATGACCTCTGAACTTAGGAAGATGGCAAAAAGACCACTTTGGAATCATGAGGGAAGTGGCAGAAGCCACTTCCAGAGGTCACCCTAGATGACTACTGCAGGTGCCTGGCCAGCTGGCCATGGACCCGAGTTTTGGAGCTGGGATCCGACCTTCAGCACCAGTCTACTGGAGCTTAGAAATCAGTTGGGCAATAGATGCTGCTGATTAGAACATGGAGAACACCCATACAGTGGCTGGGACTTGTACTGAAGTACTTCATGGTATGAGGAAAGGCTACTTAAGAAGTGTTAGATACAGAACAAAGGCTCTGAACTAGTATTAAGAGAAAAGAAGGATTGCTTAGACTGACAGGGATGGGCAAACTTATCTGCCACCCTAACAGAAGCTGATCAACTTTGGAAGTATGGAAGTATATCCCAACCAAGGGTGTGGATACCTACGACCTACCTAACCAATTGTCAGGCTTACCATCTACTTCTGAACACTTAATTTGTCTTCTGAAGTAGGAAGGACGGTAGTAGAATATTAGAGAACAGACTCACAACTGTGGGGATGAATGAGAAACTTCAGACTTTAGTCAGGAGTTCGGAATGGAGGATGGAAGTGGACCATCTGCGCAGGAGCATACGAAGTCTGGAGCGAAAGGACAACCTGCTTTGGAACTGTATAGAACCAAGGGGACCATCTGGAAACAGGAATAACAAATGCTGAATGATCGAGAAGGAGGATATTAATTTCTACATCCAACTTCTGGGCAAAACAGCAGAGAATAATGTCAAAACTCTCTCTGTTAATCTTAGTTAGGTACTGATTCGGACTAGATGATCATTGATACAGATGAATATATAATTAGATACAGATTCAGGTATAATACTTAGGTAGACAGTATATAAGGGCTGGGGTTTTCGTCAGGAAAGCTCCCAGTTACCCACCCAGTCTTGCTGCTGTACCACGAGGGCAGTAGTAAGCAGGGAACTTCTATAGAGAGAGACACAAGAATAGAACAAGACTAGTCTTAACCGACTTGGTAGATTTTGACTGCACCTGACCGTTTACTGAACTGTCTGCTAAAGTCTGCTGGGATGAAGCAACTGTCTGTCTGTCTGGAGTGGAAGTCCATTGGGGACCAAGCTCACTGTCTGCCTGTCTGTCTGTCTGTTCTGAACTATTCTGTTGAACTTCTGAAGTTGTGTTTGACTTAGTCACTGGGCCTGTTGACCTTCTGGAGTTGTTCTTTGTGAGTCTCAAGTACCTGAGTTGTGATTGGCATGTCTCTGGTTGGTGCTACTTACACCCATCCACCTACCTACCTATTTAGAGTGTTTCCCTTTGCTTCTGAACCCCTTCAGAGCATAGTATAGGATCTGAAAGTCATCCAAGACCCAGTTACACACTTGATATTTCGTTCTTGAGTTAGCTACTGGCAAAACCTTCGATCAACGTCGAACCAGCTCTCGCATAACACATGCTAGACCTCAAGAGTGATTTGTTTGGTGTTTTATAGTTTTTAGGATTCTCACTGTAGTACTATATGGTGCTAGGACTTATATATCACACACTTCACCCTTACCCCCATCTTAGATGTTTTAACGGGGCAGTGGACAGAGAGTATTGCATGACATACCAGAGCATAACAAGCAGGATCAAAGGGAGGCGACTAACAAACCAATATAGATACTTTGTGATGGAGGACCCACAGACCTGGGAGAGAACAGATGACAGGATAGAAGACCATCAGGAACTGGAACAACACAACAGTAGGCACCAGCACTGAACGGAGGAATGGATGGCAGTTGAAAGACAGGGCAGACGTAACTGAACAGAACAAGAACGAGGGACAGGTAGAACCAGAGAAGGAGGCAGTTACATCCAAACCATGCTACTGTTTGCAGCTCGAGATCAATCAACCAACAGCATGGGAGCCTGCAGATGGGGTGATATGGAGAGAGATGATGGATGGAGAGGAAGCGAACAAAACTGACAACAACCACCAAGCCAGAGGAACAACCAACCAGCTGATACCAACTATGACTGAAACGACTAGGACCACAACAAATGATGACAAGCAATACGTAAACAATAGCATTAAAATCTGGCAACAAAACCTCAACCACTCTCACCACAGACAACAACACCTACTCCAGGAAGCAGGAAACGACTTTGACATTCTAGCCCTACAAGAACCAGACATCAACGCCTTCAGCCTGACGACAGCGAACAACTGGTACTCAGTAATCTACCCATCAAGACATCAAGATGAACCCCAACAAATGAGGTCAGTGATTCTAGTCAACAACAAGCTGGCATTGAATGGATAGACAGCCATAGATGTACCAAGCCCAGATATCATGGCAATCCAAATCATTAGCCCAACAGGAACACTATGGATCATCAACGCCTACGTTGATGGTAAGAAAGACATGGCAATAAGACTGATAGATGCATACCTCAGAAGCCCAGAAGCAAGAAGGATACCGAAGCAACTGCTGAGAATAGTATAGCTAGGGGACTTCAACTGACACCACCCACTATGGGATGAAGCAAGAAACCATCAACTCTTTACAAGCAGGAACATGGAGGCAGCGAGAAATCTACTAACCATCATAGCTTGACACAAACTGGTCATGGCACTACCAGAAGGAATCCCAACATGGCAAGCGACATACAGGGGCAACATGACATGACTGGATAATATCCGAGAACCTGAGTGATCAAATCATTATGTGTGACACCACAAAAGAGCTGACACTGCCATTTGCAGATCACTTTCCAATAGTCACCACACTCGATATACAGGCAGAGAGGGCAACCCAACAACAATGGCACAACTGGAGGAAGATAGATGAAGAAACATGGGGCACAATGGGGGAGGACTTGATGGAACAACTAGAGGCAAAGGGATGACCAAAAGAAATTGAGACTGAAGATGAATTCTGGAGAGTACTGGAGGACCTGGAGACCACCACAAGGGAGATCATTGAAAACCATGTGCCTATAATCCAACAATTGCCACATTCGAAGAGATGGTTCAACAAGGAACTCAACCGCTTATGAAAGGAAGTCAGAAGCCTCGGGAAGAAAACAAAGAAATGGGAGAACACGTCACTGCACCCAGTACATGTGGAGTATAGACAGAAGAAGCGACACCACAGAAATGAGATCCAGAAGGCAAAGGTAAAACACTGGGAGGAGTACCTCAGAGAGCTAGGGGAAGACATGAAGTGGGGACTTGCACAGATGGTGAATAAGGGGCTGAGTGATGGGGGAACATCAAGGGTACCAGAACTACTGACTAAAAACAGGAATAGAAATACAATATGGAAAGGAATGACCAACAAGGAGAAGGCAGATATCTTCAAAGAATGCTTTTTCCCCCCACCACGGAAGGATGACAACAAAATGAATAGGACAGGAGAAGAATGAGAGGAGAAGTGGAAGATGAGGAGGATTACTAACTATCAGATCACTAGGGCAATAGACCAAATGAAACCATTCAAGGCAAGCAGGATATTATTGTACTGTACCTGGTGCCCATATACAGAGCAACCCTCAAGCTGAAGATATACCTGGAACATTGGAAGAAGACAGAGACTGTAGTACTGAGGAAACTGGGGAAAGTGGACTACAGAGTTCCTGGAGTGTGGAGGCCTGTGGTACTATCAGATGGGTTCAGGAGACTTTACACCAGTGTGATGGCTGACATACTTGTTAGGGAACTGGAGAAACACGGATCATTGCCAAGGATGCAATTTGGAGGACGACTGGGATATACCATAACAGACTTGGTCCACCACATGGTAACAACAATCAAGCAGGCATGGATGAAAGGAATGGTAGTCTCAGGACTATGTCTAGATGTCAAAGGCACATATCCAAGCATGGACGTTGAGGTGCTAAAGCAGGAGATGCAGAGGATAGGGATACCAGAAGAGATGATAGAGTGGACGGGGAGAAGGCTGAGAGGGCAGAAGACCAAGATCTTATTTGATGAACATAAGATGGAGAGCTTCAACATGGAAGGGAGGTTAGACCAGGGATGTGCATTCTCAGTGATAGCATACCTGATATACAATGGGAGTCTGGAAGGAATCATCAAGACGAAAATGGGGAAAGCCAGAGAAGGATACCTATTTATAGATGACATGGCAATTTTGGCGTGGGGTAAGGACTTCACTGAGACACACCAACAGATAGAGGAGGCGATGAATGATGGGGAAGGGATAATTGAGTGGACAAAGGACCACAACAGTGAGTTCAAATATGACAAATTCCAGCTAGTTGACTTCACTAGGAAATGACAACCAATACGAGCAAACAAACACACTATTGAAGAGCAAGTAAAACTGAAGAAACCCAAGAAAACCATGCTATGACAGGGACACCTGCTGAAGATTGGTGAAAACTTTGTGAAGCCACAGAAAACATGCAAATTCCTAGAGGTGATTATGGATGTGGAGCTATGATTCAAAGAACAAGGGGTGCACATGGTAAAGGTTGGACAAGTGTGGGTTATGCAATTCAAACAAATCTTGAAAACCTTGGATGGAGCCAGTGGGAAGGTGGTAAGGGATCTTTACAGGTCAGTGGCAATGCCATGTATGATGTATGGTGTAGATGTCGCGGTGACCCCAGCCAAGAGGAAGACACCCACAATGACGAACCACGGAGGACAGGTAATAAGAAAACTAACCTCAATTCAGTGACAGGCAGCAGTTATGATCACAGGAGCATACTGAACAGCTCTGACAGAGATCCTTGACATCCTAGTGGGACTACAACCAATGCGGCACATGGTACACCAAACCCGACAGCAGGAAGCCACAAGAATAGCAACCCTGACTGAACCACATCTGCTGGCCAATGTTATGCACCACATAGCATCCAGAGACTGAAAGCGACACTGGACGCTACTACACCACATAATGCATGACTACCAGCTACACCCAAAGAAAATGGAACGTAAACAGCTGGTCAGACTCCAACTGTACTGGACACCGAGGATGAAGACAATGCTACACTCAAAGGTGGAATTTGCAGAGAAGGCACACAAAGATGATAGGGCAAGATGGAAGATATATACAGATGGATCAGGACTTGAAGGGGGAGTAGGAGTGGCAGCAATAATGACGAAGAATGGGAGGAAAGTGGACAAAATCAGGCTCTATGTTGGGGAAGAGGAGCACCACGAAGTGTACAAAGCAGAATTGGTGGGGTTGATATTAGGTATGGTGCTACTCAGAAAACACAAGGTCAACAAAAAGGTCTCAGTTTGGATCAACAACCAAGCGGCAATCCATAGCATGACGACGATGAAAACGGGACCGTCACATTACCTGCTGGACATCATGCATGAACAGGTGGAGCAACACATGAGACAGCATAGAGATTGCAAGATCAGAATAAATTGGATCCCAGGGCATGCAGGCGTAGAAGGAAATGAGCTGGTAGATGCAGCGGCCAAGAAAGCAACCCAGATGGACGTGACAAATCCTGACTTATACCCCTTACTGAATGAACTGACAAAAGCTCTCCCCCACAACAGAACCTCAGAAATCAAAACCTTCTGTAAAAAGCAGCAGCACAACAACCTGTTTAAGAAATCGAGGAGGAGTATGGAGTTAGCAAGGATCATACCAGAAGGGGCAACAAGCGCATCAGCAGCATTCAGGAGGATTGTTGGAGACCTACCAAAGAAGCATACAAGTCTCATTAGGCAACTTATCATGGGGCATATCAGCCTTAACCAGTACTTACACCAATTCAACATTGTAGAAGAACTGACATGCCTGGGATGCAACAAAGAACCAGAGACAGTTAGCCACTACTTGCTATGCTGCCCAGCATACATGAGAGCATGAGAACAACTAAGGAGGAGAATGGGAGAAAGGGAGGTCCAGATACAGGACCTAGTCATGATGACAAAAGGGATTAGATGGACATGTGACTTTGCGAACAAAATGTGGAGGCTGAAGGAAGTGTTTGGAGCGATACCACTACTACCACAGGAGACGAAGGGGAGGAAGGAAGGAAATGAGGGAGAGGCAAGCAGATAGACAGGAATAAGGAGAATGAGGACATTACACATACACTGATGCATTACATGTTGACTGATTCACCACAGGTGAACCCAACATATGGCAGTAAAAGAAGAGGTGGAGAAGAAGAAGAAAATGTATTTTGACTCAAGTAGATGAACACTACATATGTATATACATCGGGCATATAAACGAGATCCAAAAAAATAAATAAATAAAGATAATAAAGATGGTCAGTATAGAACTAGAGGGAAGAGAGAAAGCTGAATGGTTCAAGATGAAGGTTGAGAGTGAAGTAACACAACTAGAGGTCAGCAGCTAAAAAGCCATCTAATCTGAATTCAAAAAGTCACTTCCTTGCAAATTGATTGAAGTAGGTCAGTACACTCAAGAAACCTGAAATAAAGGGACCAGAAAGTTGTTTCAGAGAGAACCAAAAAACAGTTTCCTATATAAGTACTACCCAAATGACCTTACCTATGTAAGGATTGGCATGTGTGTTGATTGTATGGCTTTATACAATGACTGTCTGCTCCTAAATGAGGAGCATACCCTATCTTCAAGGAACCACAACCAAAAGCATCTAGAAAAACCAGCAAATCACTGAAAACATTGATTAGAAAGTTAGGAGACTTTTATTTGTATGATGGGTATGTCTCTCACTTCACACAACACCACTGTAGTCTGGGTTCGTGTCATAGTGCAGCTCTTGATTCTCTTTGATGTTGATCTGCAGTTTTGCAGAAACAATAGAACGACTTCCACTCCCATTCAGTATAACTGAGGGTCTACTGGCTGCCTGGTCCCCAGACTCAATATGCATAGGGATAGAAGTATTTGTTGTTATCTGTTTTGATGCCGCCTTGAAAGATCCAAAGGACTGTAAATCAATGGAACCATCCACACTAATCAATCCAAACTTGATCTGTCTGTACACAATGCAAGCCATAGAGTTGGTCACTGCAAGTACAGGAGTGGTGCACATAGCACGATAGGATAATGGAAGGTTTGGGGCCTTCATCATCACAAGGAGCAGAACATTTCCACTGAGTGCCACTCTGGATACAGAGCATGTTAGGATCAATAATCACTAAACAGTTGATTCATACCCACAGATAGTAATGCTGCCCACTTCTAAGAAGGTTTCTGGGGAATTTTGGTAGAAAGGATCTACTGTTTCCAATGAAGGCATGGAAGTGGGCAGAGGGATTCTCTTCAAATATTGAGTTCACCAAAATCCGATAAGTGATGGCAATGAATATGGCACTATCATTGATCATTGATGTGATAGCTGTTGCCTCTGCATATTCATCAACCCGGATTTGGATGCATGCTTGAGTTGGACCAATATGACCCCCTGCAATGGCAAATGGTACTGTGATTGCCGCTCCAACTGTGCACAACCAAAGAAAAGTGAAGGAAGCTATGATCCCCCTGTCCATATTCCACACTGCGATGACACGGAAAAGAAACAGCAATGCTGTGAATCCAGTAGATAGAACAAAGGATACTCCTAGGGCGACCATTAGAGCCTGACAATCTGATACATTTCCAACTAATACATGAAAATAAACAATCAGACTCCAATCTAAGACAAGGGGTATTGTTGCTTACCCTCAAACACAAAGCTTGTGACAGCATATCCCATAGTTGAGATTCTGCACCACATCATCAACTGAAGACATACTTTGCAGAAATAATGTTTACATACCTAGACAAATAGTAAATCACAGTAGGATAGTAAATCCTGTGCTTGAAAAGCAGCTGGTAATCGCTTCCAAGATTGATAGCACAGTCCCATATGTAAATCTGATGTTTTTGTGAGTAATGAGAACTTGCAACATTTGAGATGACTTACACCCAGAGTCACTGCAGCAATATAACGAGACACTTCAAACTGATTTGCATTCTCCGGGGTTAGGAATGCAAGAGGTGTAAATGGATTAAGGAGAGCTGGTGGGGTGGTGTTATTTGCCATAGTGAGCTGGTCTTAGTTCTACTTTTCTGGGAAGGTTCTTATAACTTTGAGAGGGGGTAACATCAGATATTGAAGATAAGGATGTCCAAACTAAGCAGAAGCTATAGTTTGATGATGTTTCAATTGATATCAGATATTTATTTGTTGAGTTTTGGACTCAATTTAGGTGTTGCTCAGCCTCAACAACCTTGATTTGCAAAATTCCTTGTCTATTTTCTGCATAGAATCTAGATAGTATCATAATACATGGGGAAAACTTTGACCTGCTGATTATCATTTTCACAAAACCCTGTTTCAGAAACCAACTTTCTCACAATACCTGAGTAGCTTGATGAATTTACATCTTTGATCCAGTCACCCAGCATTATGACTCCATATGTCCAATTTGATCGTTGTTTGTGGTAATATTGGGTCTCCAGATTCTTCTGAATCATTATACTGCAGCAGTGTTGTTTGAATGCACCGTTTGATCATCTTCACCATGAATTTGGAGGGAGTTCAGATTTTGTGGACAATGCTGCACGAATAGGTTTCAGCATACTGTGCGAGTATATGATTGCTCTCATTTTCATTTAAAGATCACCTTGCTACTTTGTTACTACCACCTTATGCATTGGATATTTCCACGCCCCCAGTATGTCTTATCACCACTTTTGTCTCTTACCCTTTTGTCTCTTGCAGGATAACTTGAACCATTACTACCTTTCTTACTACATCATATACCTATAAACCTGTCTCATTCCTTTACGACTATGTACTGTGCAAGACTTTACTTACCTTGCCACTTTCTACATCTCACTTCCTCACTTGAGGCATATGGATATAGTTATATTTACTTACCTTTCTCTCTTGAATATAAACTGTAGCTAGACTACTACAATAGCAATGTTGAGTTAAGCTCAGTATGGTCTCATCCCATTGAAATATTTCGTTCTTCTTCCACCATGTAGTCGTCTCTGCTACCTGTATTAGCATCCCAATAACCCGAATCTCTCACCATCCATTAATTCTCATAAGACTATGTTGATTTTGTAATTATCCTCACATGATTTTGATTATCTAAAATTTTTGAACTACCTTTGATGATTTTAATTGACATTGCGCTCACTCAGGATTTCATACGACGCCTCGCAAATGCAACCCTTAACGAGAGTGGTCTGTCAGAAGGGGGAATTGAACGGCTTCGAAATCCGACAACTACACCACCGTCATTGAGATCAAGACCCAGAAACTCTCAGTTAAACTATACCTCAGGACCGCCTTTCTGATACCTCTATAGAGGAATACAACGAAGCTATTCAGGCCAAACGGACTTTCTGCTGGAGACGATCGACGATGATCGTTAAAAGAGCTATGTAATGCCGTGCCTGTACTTGCTGACAATGACACCCCTTCTGTTTCAACGCTAAGCGCCTAGTCAGGTTACTTCCATCCATGTTCGAATTTTCATCCCAGCGTTTTTTCGAGGGAACACAACAAGTAGTTTCGTTATCTCTCCCTGTCGTGGCTAACCAGTCTTCAGTTTTCGTCCCTGCGGTTCGGCTCAGCGTTCAGCGACACAAACTGGCACCTCGTGAATAGTATCCATCGCGAATATCAGTACGGGTTAGCCCGATTAAGACTCGGGGTCTATCTAGATACCACGAGAGACAGAATTTCCTATGTACGCCTGCTTTGTCCCGTCTGCAGACTGATTAAAGCCTCTCCCCTCGGAGCTTCCTGCTTATAAATCTCTGCAGCACAATCTGTATATTCCCGATGCCACTCCGTTCGCTCATTCGTGTCTACCCGGATGTTGTACCGAAAAGATCTCAGCCCAAAAATTGGCTGCATGACGGGGTATCCGTCAATGTTTCAATTGGTTGTCTTTTTCAATTCTTGAATTAGACACTATTAGCAGATAAATAATCTACGAGCATATGTTCTTGTCCAAGTCTCCCGGCTGCAAGTATTTTTTGCAGTTGCATATCCCATCCTAACTGACTATTTTCTTCAGATTGTGTGATCTCAGTTTAGACTCAGTAAAGCTACCCTTTGACCTCACAAATCATTTCGTTTATACGAAGATGTCCGCAGAATACTTAGATCCTTTGGGCTTTGCCTGTGGAACACATTTGCCACTTTTTGGCCGCTGAAGAAGTGGTCCTTGCGCGGCAGACACGTTGCTTCGTTTCCCCTGCGCTTACATCGAATTTGCGTTGATATTGAACAGTTGATTCATCTCTCGCAGATGTCTCACGCCATATTTGTTAGTCCAAGACTCAACGTCATCACGATTTCGCCCTGTGAAGAACCACAGAAGCGCAATCCGTGCCTCTTTCATCCCTCGACCCAGCATCTACCCTGAGCCCTTTTGAGCTCACCGAAGCACCTCTTCGACCTGAAGGCGTGCCCTTCCATCCTTCGAAGGAGTTTGACTCATCTAGTGTCGAGAAAAGACACCTCAAGATCGTGGAAGAGTCTTTACGGTCATGTCGCGCTTGCTGAATAACATAAGAGATAGACTCACTTGACCTAGACTTAACTTATACCGTAGCTCCTTGTATGAATAATGTCTACGGTACCGATCGAATTGACGAAAATCTTTGCAGTTTGCAAAAGAAAAAAAAACTTCAAAAAAGGAACTTTTCAGACCTCCACCGTCCCCCGTGCAAGCTTCTCGGACTCTCCACTGTTCTCCTTCCATGCCGTAAAAGTTGACAGTTGGAATACTGGATCCCTATGGTTTGATCATATGTCATAGTGCGGTTCTTGATCCTATTTGATGTTGATCTGCAATTCTGTGGAAACAATAGGGTGACTTCCACTCCTATTCAGAGTGACCAGGGCCTTACTAATGGCTGCTGAGCCCCTGGGTTCAATGTGCATCAGAATAGAGCTGTTTGTTGCTGTCTGTTCCGACGCTGCCTTGAAAGATCCAAAGGAATGAAGATCAATGGAGCCATCCACATTAATCAATCCAAACTTGATCTGTCTGTACACAATGCAAGCCATGGAATTGGTGACTGCAAGTACAGTGACTGTGCACATAGTACTATAGAATAATGGAAGGTTTGGGGTCTTCCCCATCACAAGGAGCAGAATATTTCCACTAAGGGCTACTCTGAGAGACAGGGGGCAGATTAGGATCAATAATCACTAAATAGTTGATTCATACTTACAGATAGTAATGTTGCCCCCTTCGAAGAAGGTTTCTGGAGAGTGTAGGTAGAAAGGATCTACCATTTCCAATGAAGGCATGGAACTGGGATTCTCTTCGAATATTGAGTTCACCAGAATCCGATAAGTGATGGCAAAGAATACAGCACTGTCATTGATCATTGATGCAATAGCTGTTGCCTCTGCATAGCCATCGACCTGGAATACAATGCATGCTTGAGTAGGACCAATGTGACCGCCGGAAACGCTAAATGGTGCTATGACTGCCCCTCCGACTGCACACAACCAAAGAAAAGTGAAGAAAGCTATGATCCACTTGTTCATATTCCACACCGCAATGACATGGAGAAGAAACAGCAATGCTGTGAAGCCAGTGGATAGAGCAAACAATATCCCTGATGATCAGTAGAGCTTGACAATCTGGGATATTTCCAACTATTAGATAACAGTAAAAAGTCAGATTTGTGAATCACAGACAAGGGTAATACTACTTGCCCACAAACAGAAAGCCTGTGACAATATATCCCATAGTGGAGATTCTGCACCAGACCATTGGCTCAATTCTCTACAGAATGATAGTCTACATACCTGGACAAATAGTAAATCACAGTAGGATAGTAAACTCTGTGCTTGAAAAGCAGCTGGTAGTCACTTCCAAGATTGATAGCCCAGTCCCATATGTAACCCTGGAGGTTTCTGCGAGTTATGAAAACATGTAACAATTTGTTTAAAACTAGCTTACACCCAGAGTCACTGCAGCAATGTAACGACAAACCTCAAGTTAATTTGCAATCTCTGGCATTAGGAATGCAAGAGGTGTAAATGGATTAAGGATAGCTGGAGGGGCTGTATTATTTGACATAATGAGCTGGCCTTGGATTTGCTTTTCAGAAATACTCTTATACTTTAAAAGAGGGCCATAATCAGATATTGAAGTTATGTACGTCCGGGCTGAACATCACATGGTGAATCATAGTATGATAAATTCACTTGATTACTATATACACTTCCAATGAGCATTGTATCTCCTTGCCTGACTGATCTGCAACATTTTCCGCTAATCTATCAAAAGGGGCACAGGAAAGTATGCTCCTGTTTGATGCCACATCCATCAAGAGTCAGAACCAGTTGCCAGTTATCGGATTGTTTTTGCTGACATTCTCACCAGTACATTCTACAACAGAACAAGGACCCAGGTCTGTGGAAAGCATTTGTGATGATATTTTTGGGTACTCTGCATTTGAAAAAAGGGTCAGAAATAGTGGCAGTTATCTCGGTTATACATCCATACCACGAAGAGAACAAGACTATACCCAAGGCTGTGATGTGACTGGACCAGCTACATGTGAGCCCAGGCCCATTCTTTCCCCCGACATGTTCCCAGCTCTGCACACCTCTCTTCTGTCTCCCCTCAAAATCCATCCATGTCTCTGTCTCTTATTCCTGAAGGGGGTGAAGCTCCTGTGCAGTTCCAGTGAGGTCAATTTGCCAGTTCCATTGCTAACTTCTAATCCCTAACAACTTATTCTTTGTCTTTATTGATCCCTTGGTAAATGGCCACTTAAAGAAGGGAAACACTAATGCTGCATACTTTCATGGGAAAGAGTGGATGGGTAAAAGGGCAAGGTACGGTTGGCATCACTGAAAAGATGGTAGTATAAGATAGGTTGCACATGTGCATGTGAAAGTGAAGGATAAGTATAGTACACAAATGTAAGAACAGTAACAAAAGAAGCAAGGTACACCGATAAAGATATGAGCTGCAGATGGTGTGAAATGTTCCTAGTCCCCCAATTTCTCATCTGGGCTTGAGCTGTTTTGCCTGGTGATTTAAACCCTGTTTTAGAAACCACTTTTTCTACAATAAGTGAGTGGCTTGATGAAATTACATCTTTGATCCAGTCAGCCAGTATTATGACTCCATATCTCCAATTGGTTCATCATTTGTTGTAATATTGGGTCTCCAGATTTCTGAATCATTATGCCGCGGCAGTATTGTCTGGATGCATTTGCCACTACACATTGGAGAGAGATGGGAGGGCCCACCTGATAATCCCACGTAACCGGCCCTGTTAGGCGGAACCAAGCATGAGGTGGTTCCGCCTAATTAGGCTGAAATCTGCTCACTCTCCCTTTGTCGAGAAAATGACGTTTCTGGAGCACCTCTCTGAGCACTTAACCCTCAAGAACTTACCGAGGTATATAATACATGTTAGTAGGTAGGTATGTCATAATGGCCGGAGGTGTGTCTGAGCTCGCCGACGCCCGCCTCCCGCCTCTTTCCCGCCCTTTACGGTTTACCTCGCTACAGGGATCGCCTTTCTCAGACCCGTCGAGTCATACTGCCGGAAACCGTGATCCGCTCGACCATCTGCACTCATCGTCGTCCATGGCGTCCTCACTAGGTTCTCTACATCTGTCATCAACTTAGTAGAATGAACGTTCGTTCCCCCGCCGTCGCTGTGAACAAGGCGCTGTTTATCATTACTTATAGTTACAGTCCCAGTTACTTGAATATTATAAAATTGTCGATGAGCAACACCCGTTCAATCTCCATCCTCCACCCGCACCATACCTCTGGTCCATTTCCGTGCGTGAGTTGGAACCGTTGAGGGTTTCGTTGAGATCGCGACTCGTTGAAGGCAGATATTTTCAAGGAGAATTAGAATATCTGGGTAGGCGGTATGTAGCATCCTCATTCAGGTGCAGTGAGCTTCTAATACATGTAACAGAGAAGCATTAACCTTGGAAACATCATCCTTTGAATGAGCTTCATACTAGAACTGCAGTGAGCAATGGGACAAGTCACTGTTTGGTATATTCAGTTGTATTACCCAATCTCAAGATGCACTTTGAAGGCGATCACAGCTGCATCCATCAATACTCACAGTCTCAAAATGCATTGTCGGACCCAAGCTCTTATATTGGGATTTGGTGTACAAGAAGTCATGTGAGTAAAAGACTCATGGTGCATGATGAGTCGCGCCCGTGAACTTTCTGAACAGGCCTTGAACTCGGTGCATTTTCTTACTTTTTCATTCGCCGGTGTATTGCCACAAATTCAGAGCTCTTTCATCGTGTAGACATAGGTACCTCATATCTCAAATATCTAAAGGATATGTGAAGAGCAGCGACGTCCACAAATGACTGACTTCTGTTATCCAGTGGGCACTTGAAGGCAGCGCTGGGCCGGGGTTTCTCGATCACCATCGACCATTTGAACAATATCATTGTTTCTTTTCCTCGTCTCTACAGCGTAGGTTTAGGCTTTTCTGATACGAGTAGAATCCAATCTTTCCCCCCTGAACTTATGACCAGTTTCCTCCCCCAAGTTGCTCAAACTACAGTACACCAAATGTATATACATATAAACGAGTTTTGATAACCAGCAATAATGATTGTAACCCCATAGCTATAACTGTAAGTAGTGTGTCATTCACAGCGATGGCGGTGAAATGAACGTTCATGCTGCTAAGCTGATGACAGATGTAGAGAACCTAGTGAGGACGCCATGGACGACGATGAGTGCAGATGGTCGAGCGGATCACGGTTTCCGGCAGTATGACTCGACGGGTCTGAGAAAGGCGATCCCTGTAGCGAGGTAAACCGTAAAGGGCGGGAAAGAGGCGGGAGGCGGGCGTCGGCGAGCTCAGACACACCTCCGGCCATTATGACATACCTACCTACTAACATGTATTATATACCTCGGTAAGTTCTTGAGGGTTAAGTGCTCAGAGAGGTGCTCCAGAAACGTCATTTTCTCGACAAAGGGAGAGTGAGCAGATTTCAGCCTAATTAGGCGGAACCACCTCATGCTTGGTTCCGCCTAACAGGGCCGGTTACGTGGGATTATCAGGTGGGAGGGCCATGTTCTGCAGATAACACTGTATGATTCGATGGCGACCCTGTCCGAAGATCCTGAGAAACCTTAGATAATGTCAACGGTTATAGCCCTCCATTCAACCTCACCATCTTGCTCTAACTACTCCTGGCCCTTGTTTTTCGTTGTCCTCTCATCACCCCCTCTATCAGCTGTTGAGAAACATTATGAAATCTTCACTATTTTATTTATGTTTCGTGATCTCGTTTAGAACAGGACGTAAGCGTGCTGCTTACCGATCTCGCGGCCCTCCTGCAGAAGTACCTGCCAGGTCCTTATAGTGCCCACTAGTCAATAGTAGAAACTGTTTATTACATTGCCTTTTGGTGTAGAGGTTTGTGCGGGGCACTGCACTATCTTCCATAGGGTTGAGTAATATGAATGATCGAAATTGTTTCACTAAATTGTCTTAGTCTGTCTAAAGTCGAGTGGAGGTGCATTTTACCACTCTAATGTAGATTTTGGGCAAGAACATGAAAAATGGAGTAACATCCTGAGGTGATGGAGTTTCAGCTCCATGTTAGCAGGAAAAAAAGAAGATATCAAGGAGAGAAGGTCGCGAAGAGAATCCGGAATCCATTACGACTAGGGGAATTGTATCGAGATCGGTTAATCCTGCTGCCGTCGCCTTGGAATCCATTGACGATGAGACTGTAGATTAATAATCGTTGTTGATTTGACACGGGAGCTTCATGTGTCCGAAATTGAAGGCAGGTCTCCCGAGTGAGTTTAACAAGTTCGGCGTGCTTTTTGCTGGCGTAACTGTCAGTCCCACGTCGCCGCTCAATCATTATAATCAAGTTGTTCGATCCGAGAATCCCACTGGTTATCAGCCGCAACCTATGGCTATGATGATGCACGTCCACAATTGACACTTAGTTTATCATTACCATGTTACCTCAGTGATGGCAACAGGCAAGGAAGGAATAATTCGTGTATGAAGAAATGTTATTCATGTTTCTCAATAATGTAGGAAACGGACAAGAAAAAGCCTCGATTCGAGCTCAAGTGGGATGAAGTCCTGATGACGAGGGCACTCAAAGGTCTTTGTTAAATTGAAACCGTTGAAGGCAAAAAAGTCCAGGCTTGTTCCGGACTACCAATGAGATTTTCGTAGGTTACCTTTCAAATGGGTCAAACGAAATCAGTGCGTATTCAGCAAGAAGTACATCAAACTCACTGGGGTGATTGTACTATTTCCACCCCGAATCGGCCAAGAGGTGAGAGCAAGCGGGCTGGATGTACGAGAAACGATACTGGTAATTATGGGAAGTAGTATTGATAAATGGAATTGAAAATTTCTCAATCGAACGGACATCATCCACTTACTTGCCGGATGTGGCGTTGATGCAATTGAGATCGAAAAGGGTGGGCCAATCTGAGCCTAACGTAGTTTGAAGAAACAGCGGGTTCCCATTGTCGGACGATGCATTTGAATAGGATAGGAGAAGTTCCACTTCGGGATTTGGCTTGAAGAAGATAATAGGTGGCGTATCAAAGGCCCGAGTTACCGACCACTGGGTAGAATATCAGTGTCGATGGATTACACATCAAGTCTCGATCACGTACTGTTTGGTTCAAGGAAGGCGTTGGATAAGGGACCTGGGTGATGACCGGGTTAAAATTGTTGGAAAGAGTGAGGAAACTGCCTTTATAATCCATGAGTGTGAAAAGGCCGGTAGTAGGCGGGCAAGCCATGATTTGTGCTGGGGATCAGCTATTCAACTTGTCAGTCCTCGTTTTATAGCTCATCTCAGACTTCCCTCAAGTTTTTCGATATCATCGGGAGGTTTGCTAACATTACTGGGTAGACCGTTAATGACAAATTTCGACAAGAGTTTACCGCAAAGTTTCTGTTTCGAGGGAATGCGGTAGAGGACCACCGAAGGTTTGTGTCTTCAGTAGGTCCACAAAGTTCCCCTTCGAGAGTATCATTGTATAATCGAGCAGCAGCGGAGGGATGTTGGCCGCGTTGTTGACGGAACGGAAGTCTGACCGGAAGCTCCGCATCGCGTGACCGTGTTTCCAGCAGTGTCACAAACGCGTCCCTGTAGCGGGATCGTTTACGCCATTCAGCGGAGGGAACGGTCGGGAAAACGGTGAAAATACGCCCCACGGCCTTTTCGGAATCTGGGCCTACTTGACAGAGCCATCGCAAACTCGACGCGTCCTTCAACGTTCACGTATGATATACATTGGCCCTGCCAAGAATCAATCTTGTCAAGTTCCCCTTCAATCAGGGAATCTACTAGTTATCATACCGTCACGAGTTTTCCAAAAATCCGTGAGTTCATGCGCGAGTGATTCTTGCTCTGACAACCGCAGCCTCAATTTTTCGCTAATCATGGTGCAACAAGTGAAGCCTAGAGTATCGTGCTACCAGTAACGGGATAATTCACGTATGAAGGCTTTTCATATTTCTCAATAATATGGAATATAGTAAAGAAGAAGCTTTTATTCAAACGGAAGTGGGATGAATCCTTCACGATAAGGGCGCTTGGAAGGCCTTGGTTAAATCGAAACCTTTGCAGGCACAAATGTCCAGGCTTGCTCCGGGCTACCATCAGGAATTTCGTAGGTTACCTTACAAAGAATTAAAAAGCAATCAATGAGTATTCAGCAAGACAATACATCAAACTTACTGGAGTGATTGTGCTGTAACTTCTCGTTGGCCAAGAGGTGAGAACAAGATGAGAGGGTACATGAATGATGCTGGGGGGTAGAATTATTAATAAATCGAATTGAAATACAACGTGTATAGTCACTTACGTGCCAGATGAAGCGTTGATGCAATTGATATTGAAAACGGTGGGATAATCTTCCATGGTAGCTTGAAGAAACAACGGGTACTCATTGTCCATCGTTGCATTTGAATAAGATAGGAAGACACCCTTTTCGGGAGGGTTCTGGAAGGCCATGAGATTTGTGGCCACCAGAAGTGCCACCCACTGTGTAGGATATAAGAGTCGATGGAGTACATTATAAGGTCTTAATCACATGCTGCTTGGTTCAAGGTGGGTGTTGGATTGGGAATCTGTGTGATGACTGGGTTGAAACTGTTCGCAAGATCGAGAACATTGCCTTTAAAGTCCATCAACATGTTAAGAACGCCGGTAGTAGGGGGACAGGACATGACTCGTGCTTGGGGGGTCAATTGTTGAGCTTTTCAGTCTCATTTTATAAGCCCATCCCGGAATTCTCCCAACATCTCCGATATTGGAATGAATGAAAGCTGATTAGGTGCCTCAGATCCACCCTTCTGCTATGGATTTCGGGTCGACCCGTTGAAGTAAAATGGCAAGAATTGACCGTAAAGTTCCACTTTCAAGGGAATGCGGAAGAGGGGTGTGGAAGCTTTGTACCTTTGTCAGGTCCGCAAGATTCTTATTTCAACGAGGTTATCTTATGTGACTGAGCAGCAACGGAGGGATCCACTGTTAACGGAACGGGAAGTTCCACATCACGTGATCATTTTCCAGCACGTGTCACAAATGTGTCACTTACGCGGCTTCGTCGCGCTTTACAGCACGTAGCTGAAATGTATATTTTAAGCTAAACTTAGCAATGAACAGTTAATGAAGAGCCTCGGCCATCTGATAATACAATCACATGGATAATCAAGCGGTAAGAGTGACCCGGATATTCAAGGAAGTTTGGGGGCAATATTCATTTGACCAAAAATTCGCCTAGGTAATTATCTAAATAGAGACGAAGAGAAAACGCCCTTGGACTAATCCGCGTCGTGCTCACAAATTTGAGGAATTTCGATTGCAGCCCCGTCTTCCGCAGAGAGTGGTTGAATAGCTCGTAACTAATTGATGTAAGTAATCCACTATATTCTGCGCCTACTTAATAGAACCTCAAAACGGATAAAGAAATGCAATCATGCTCAACTGCTCCGTGGATAGTGAAACATCCACCAAGGGATTCACCACTTTACCGTCAATCACAGTCATCTTCATGCCTCCACACCTCACTAGCGCCTCTGTGCTCTGTTTTATAGTCACCAAAGAAATGATGTGCTCTAGAAACTCCTGATCTTTCGACGAAAGGGTGATTTTCCACAAAAGCGGAGTGTCCAATCTCTCCGTCCAAGGAAGAACATCACCTCCACAGCAAACATCATCCAAACACACCTCCTCAATCGATTCCCTAGCTCTCCCCAAAATCCCCACCAACTCTTCCTTCGTCGGCGCAAACCTCTCATCCAACCCACTCAGCTCTAAAACTTCCAGCTCCTTGCCCGTAGACCTCCAATCCACCTTCACCCCCGACAAAATCAACTTCCTCACCCTCCCAACGTCCAAAAAAGTCAAATCCGCAAGATCATCGCACACCCCAGGAACCCTCAACCTAAGCTCCATAAGCCTCTCCATCCTCAACCTTCCAGCCCCACAACCAGAAAACTCCAAAGAGCGCCCCGAGATGGAACAAAATAACCTCACCATAGAATCCAGAAACGACACCAAATCCATCTTCCAAATCCTACCCTTCGCCAGTTCCAAAGACTCTTTAGAACAAGAAGGCGTATACGGAACCCAAAGTGAAATTACCGAAATCACCGCTTTCCCCGACCGAGAAAGGGAAAGAGAAGTGTAGAAGGGAAGGTCGGAAAGATCGATAGTGGTCCATAACCCTGGAGTTGATAATGCGAGGTTCCGCCAGTGTCGACGGACTTGGGTGAATGCGAGGTGGTGTTTGTTGTGTGGCTGGGTCTCTGTGGGGTCAAGAATGATACAAAACTCGAATATTATTTGAAGGATTTCAGTTGGGAGGAAGGAGATGATGAGGCATAGTCCGTTAAGTCGGGTGTGGATGGTGGATAACTCCTGGAGGAGTTTCGTTTCTAGCTCGAGGAGAGGGGAGCGGTGGTTGTCGAGCTCGGAAGTGTTCATTGTGGAGTGGGGAGGGAGGGGGAGGACGTATTAAAGGGTCGAGTTCGGGGTTGTACTAATAAGAAAGACCGTTTGAATATATGCTACTCACGGTATTTGGGGCGAATGTAAGTGGGATCATCGCCCTTCCCCATTTGTTTCATATACTTATACTATTACCTGAATCTCAATTCATTCGAGTTTTTCGACGCCGAAACCTGATATGTTTCTACATATAACCTGTTGTGCCCAGTTGACGTCTTACGCCAGACTGCCGCCGCTGTCATTGAACAACCCTGGAGTGCTGTACCACTGTTCGGTCAGAGCGGCAAAGTGATTGAGGAGGGGAGTACCACAAACTGCTAGAAAAGCATGCCAGCTGTTATCGCTCTTTGACCTCGATTCAATGAAAACCCGAGTTACTTAGTACTGAAGCGAGCGAGCCCAGGGCATTCATCGTAATTGGGGTACACTGTCATTGACTTTTAGGTTCGTCTCGGTCACCCTCGGACCCAAGTGTGGTCGGGCATCAGTGTCCCTGAAACAATGCTAAAAGCTGGGCAGTGTACACTTTGCGAAGCCGCCACTCTTATAAGTACTACCACATCGAATCCAAGCCCTGTTGAGCGCGACGGTTGTAGGAATCGAGTAAGCCTCTGTTAAATGATTCAGGTGTCAATAAAGAACAAGAGCTCGAACGTTCCTGTGTCTACTAAAGTGAGAGTTCGAATTTCAGAATGGATAACGATACCCAATAATACTACTCTCTTCAGCTGATAGTTTAATACCAGCCAAAGGGTTTACCAGTTTACCATCAACCAAGGTTATCCTCACTCCTCCACACCTCACCAGCACCTCTGTACCCTTTCGGAGAGTAACCGAAGACACGACCTTCTCTGCAAGCTCCTCGTCTTTTGACGAGATACTGAGCTTGCGGAGCCGAGGAGTCTCTATCCTCTCCGCCCAAAGATGACCAACATCAACACAGCAAACATCATCCAAACAGACTTCCTTAATCGACTCTCCAGCTCTCTCCAACATCCCGAGCAGCTCTTCCAACTTTGGACCAAGATTTCCAGGGAGCCTGTCCAAATCCAAAACCTCTAGATCCCGACTAGTAGACCAATCCACCTTCACCCCCGACAACACCAACTTTGTCACCCTCTGAACATCCAACAAGCTCAAATCAACAGGATCACAGATCCCAGGTATCCGCAACGTGAGCTCTCTAAGACTTTCCAGTCTAACACTCCCCAGCCCACTAGACCTCCTCCAGTCCGGCAAATCAAAACGCCGCCCAGCAATGCTGCACACCAGCCCAACCAACGAATTAGGAAACGACACAACATCCAGTTTCCGAATCCTGTTTCTCGCCCCTTCCATCACCGGTTTGCCTACGTATTCGGTACACGCGCTTTTAGAAACCACCGTAATCAAGGCTTCTCCCGAGCGGGAAAGTGACAGCGCAGCGTAGGGAACGTCAGAAAGGTTGATGTAATTCCATAATCCCGGCATTCCTAGTGCGAGGCTGCGCCAGTGCTGACAGACTTGAGTAAATGCGAGACGATGTTCGAGTGGGGTCTGTGTGAAGTGAATAATACAAAACGTGAAGACTATCTGAAGAATTTCGGTTGGGAGTAAAGAGATGATAGGGCAGAGTTGGTTGAGCTGGGTACGGATGGTGGATAACTCGTGCATTAGTTTGTGTTCTAGCTGGAGGAGGGCGGAACGGTGGTTTTTGAGTGAGGTGTTCATTCCGAGGCTGGGGCAAGGGCGTGCTTGTGGGTCGGCGTTTACGGGATGGCAGCCGTTTATATAAAAAAACTGAGGTGAAAGGTAATTTAGCTCAAAATGCAAGTAAGAATTCATATGATGTCACCCCACCACACTCCTGTCCCCTTATCGGCGACGTTATGCGATCAATTTGAGGTTCATTGAACGTTGAACCCTGGCACGTTTAACTTAGAACATTGCGCCAAGGACGGGCCTGACACCCGCTTTAAATGACTAGATTTAGACAAGGTGGGCCATGGGGTGGGGAATAGAATTCGGTTTGGATCATCGTGTGGCTCGTTAGGGTTGATGAAGCGAACGAGCTTACTTACGTCCATTGGCGACAGACTACTTCCTACTCTCCCCGTCCATGGTATGCATGAAAATAACGCAAGAATTTGAATACGGAGCCGGTCCCTTAATGAGAAACGATAAATTATCGTCAAGATTAGGGTGACATCCCCTTGGAAGACTTTTGGATACCTATCAAACAACCTGATGGACAAATCGCAGCATACACAAGCAGCACTCCAGATCACGGCAAACCACTTAAAAGATATACCTCGAGGAGAATATCAAAAAAGCCAATAATTTTCGGTGAGATGAGAGTCGAAAATGAGGGAAGGTGATAGGCATGATGATGCGAGTGGATCCTGGGGCTCGGAGCGGGCTGAGACTCGAGCGTTACCTTCTCGGACGTGACAAACGTGACATATCTCTCTTGATCTCTCTCCTCGACCTTCGGTTTTCCGGAGTGTACGATATCTTGATCTTCAAGTACATTAATCAATAAAATGTCGGCACCAACGCTCTTCAAGGTTGTTTGCAACGCCATGGAACGTATTGCGCCTCTCAGGCTCGCAGAAAAATGGGATAATGTGAGCCTTCTAGTTTTTAATTCGTCTCTCCCGGTGGCGCGTTTCTTAATTTGTTCTCACAATTTAGGTCGGAACGCTCCTAGGTTGCCTTTGAAAACTTGATGCCTGGGCTCAGAAGATTACTTACCAGCGTAAACATCCAGAATCTCCCGTACCGAAGCCTGATAGGCGAAAGGTCCTCTTGACCATCGAGTAAGTTTCAGTTTTAACGCATAACGACAGCAGAAACAGTGGTTCTTTGTTCACACATTAGATCTCATCTAGCCTCACACCAGCAGTCCTCGAAGAATCCCTTTCAAAACAAGTCTCCGTTATCGTGTCCTACCACCCGCCCATCTTCAAACCACTCCAATCTTTCACCCTCTCGGATCCCCTCCAAACCTCCCTCCTGAGATGCGCTGCCGAGGGAATCTCAGTCTACAGCCCCCATTCGAGTATCGACTCCGTATGGGGAGGCGTCAATGACTGGCTTGCTGAGGGTGTTTTGGGAGAAACCGGCGACAGATCCCGTGGAACGGTACGAGCTCTCGTATCTGAAAAGATATCTCCCACTTCTGGAGAAAGTGAAGGCGCAGAAGGGAGGCTGGTTTTATTCGATGAACCGGTTTCCTTCAGCGCGCTTCAGAATAGAATCAAGAAGCTACAGTATAGTCTGTCTTTTACAATCCTTTCTTTCATTCGTGAGCCAACTAACAAACAAACAGTACAAGTAGGCCTGGGCCTTGGTCTTTCATCTTCAGACCCCGTTCGAACCGTGGCGATTTGTGCAGGTTCCGGTGGTTCTATGTTGCTTGGGAAGGATGCCGATGTCTATTTTACGGGTGAGATGTCGCATGTAAGCATCCTTTCTCCACCTGCCCCGCGACATTGGAAACGTTAACGACGTCATTTATCATGCAGCATGAAGTTCTGGCAGCGATAGCAGCCAGGAAGCACGTCGTTTTGTGTGAGTAGTAATGTTCGCTCCGAGCTTTACTTGCATACCAACTGATTCCCCCGCAATGCGTGTAGGCGGACATACAAACACTGAACGTGGATATCTGCCTATTTTAGCAGGAAAGCTTCGACAAGAGCTAGGACCGGAAGGGGAGGCGGAGGTATTGGTGAGCGATGCTGATAAACATCCGCTTGACATCGTTTAGACTAGAGTCACCTAATTGTCGTGTTTCTGGAGCAATTGTTGAATCTAAGTCTATCGTTGCGTGTGGCGTGCTAATCAAGTGACTAATTCTGATTCCTTGCGGATAGGTTTAACTCTGACAATGCCCACTTCAGTGCCAAAAGCACAGAGTATCTTTTGAATGCGCTTGGACGAAGTTCAAGTTGGCTTTGTCCTATTTTAGCAATCCACTCGGGAGGCCAAAGCACCCAGGTGAATATAAGGCAAATTTCAACGTTCCCGTCGTGCATCAAAAACCCACCCAACACAAGCTCCGATTCTTTGACAGGAAACCCCGTTTGAACAGCGAACAAATATGAAAGACTCGGACGCTTTCTTTGCCTCCTCAACATTCAGTAGTTAACCAAGAGTAAGCCTCGGATCCTTCATACATCTTGTAAATCTTTTGAGGACGACCGCCAGCATCTTCATTTCTCAAAAACCGCCGTTTCCTAGAAATGTGGCCGGGACATGAGCGCATATTAGCTATATATTTCTGGTTTGACTTACTGGCAAAACCCACATCCCACTGCTGCAGTGCTGTAACTTTTTTGCTGCGTGGGAATAAGCACCATCAGTAAGTTTCAAGGACTTAAATTCCCTACTCTCCAACGTGAGGCGCCGACTCAGACATGAATGTGGGAAATAAGTCTCGACGACTATATATCCCCTCGAGCGGGACTTACCTCCTCCAAAATATTGTCCTACATCTGCTCCTCATGGCTGCCTCCGCACCAAGTGATACACCCGAAACCACTCAGAGGCTTCCTCCTATCCCTGTCTTTCAGTTTCCTCACAGCGACCTCCGGGGTTGTACAGTAAACAATATCGGGGAAAATCTTTCTCAAACCTTCCATCTTCAAGGTGGTTCGACCATAAATAACTACAGTGGTGGAGGTGCCAATGTGGCTCGAGATTCAGTTTACGAACGTCCTGTCACTAGTGCTTATATGACGCGTCTTTCACATTAATTTCTCCTTCTCCAGTTCTCACCCACATGTCTTGCAGATTCACCCTGAAAGGCTACATGAGTGGTTTCAGCCCATGTTTGGGGTCTTTCGAGTTTTTCAAACAAACAAGGCGGGAGATGAACGACCAGAGCCTACGGAATGAGTCGATGTAATGATTCTCTGTGCGTCATTGGTGCATCGTCTTTATTCCCGCTACTGTACAGTAGTGGGTTTGAACCGGGGTTTCAAAAACTTAAAGCTTGACTACCTTGATTCCTCGCCACTCAGCGCTCAGCACTTTCTTTCCCGCTTAGCTCCTCGTTTTGTAATTTTTTTTCTTCGCTGATAAGCTACCTCCAGTGCCCAAACTCAATGAAGAAATCATTCTTCCTGCCTCACAGAATCTCTTCCTAGCGATACTTTACTCCCAAATCTCAAACTGATGGCTGGCAGAGACGTCTGGGTGAGGCTGAACGAGAAATGGAAGGAAAATACAAGATGGATTAGGCAGTGAGAAAACATCATAGGATCCTGATTAGAGGCATCTGGTACGTCTATCGTTTTTTCTCGCCTTGCCGCCCGGTATTGACCATCGCCTATCAGTGTCACCCTCTGTAATAATCGATAATCTTTTGGATATAGTACCACCTTCCACGTTGACGTTCTTCATCCTCTCTCATTGGTCTTGAAGCTATCCGCCGTGATTGGACATCATTGTTGTGAATATCAACGAAAGTCCGCTCTGTCATCGCTCCAGTCCTCGACTCATACTCTACTACTTTTTGGACGCCATAACCGCTGTTTGACGATTACCGACTGATTGACCGTCGATCGCTTCACTATCGAAACTTCGCCTATCTTGTTCCTGGAGCACAATCTAGATTCCACCGCGCTCGAAACATCCTACACCGCATATTTCAGTCTATCGTTACTTGAACTCGACTAAAACCCAGTGCTATTCTATTCACTAGTGAGTGTGATGAAAACATCAGAAACAGTTTCGAGGATATGTTGACGCAGATGGTATCTATTCATTCTGTGAACTAGGTTGGTAGGAAACAGTCATGTGAAGTACATCTTACCTTCCACTCTTTATGCACACTGTGTTGATGTTTAATGGCTAGGAAAAGAAGATGAGATTCATGTAAAGATAACTCATGAATGTAGCCTGAATCACATCTCAAGCACCAATAAATTACAGTGACATAATGGTATTTGGGGTCCCTGATGGATTGATAGCCAGTAGATGGGTAGACTGATACGCGAAAAGCATGATGGTCCGGCCTTCCACAGTTCAGACAGGTACTGACCTATTTCAATCAATTCAAATGGGGTGTGACCTATGACACCTCCGTTCAAATTATCAAGTTCAAACAGGCCCAATGCCTCCGTGACACTGCAAAAACTTCGAACACTATGGTGGGTACTAGTGGTACTAAAGACTAGTCCTTACCATCACAGTCAGGTCTATTGCTGCCCAGAAAGTCATCAAACTGAACATTCAGCTCAGTGGAGTGGATAGTCCCTGTTTCAGGCAGAATTTGGCCACATAATATTTTGTCACATACCTGGACAATTCGAACAGAGGATCTGTGACTTGTGGCCGTTCAAATTGATTGAAATAGGTCAGTACTGGTTTATACTACAGTTATATTGCATTCTCATCAAGTTAGGGCCAGCTGCATTCTAAAAACAGGTGAGCAATGGAGGTGGTAGCCTGAAAATAAATGGCATCAGGGAATTCTCAGTTCCAGATGGAAGGCGGGTTTACATTGAAACAGTGATTGCTACTAAAAATAATGAACTATGCTAGTGTCATGCCAAAAACAATAAGCCTACCAGGTAACCCTGATAATTTTAGGTGTCATAGTTCTATACAGTGATTGAACAATTGCTACACTGTCACTGTTGAAAGTGGCTTGCAAGAATGATACACAAAGCTATCTTGTTAACCTCTCATTTTAGGCTGTTGGCTTACTACTTAAGACAAGAATAGACTGCAGACTGTTTATACAATTGTTGAAATCTGGCACGGTGCAGCTCACCTGTGCGAGTCCTTTCAACAGGATTCTACAGTATTCCGTATGACTCAGAGTACATACTCTTTTGCCAAGGTTATTACTAATTTACTCCACTTTATTACTGATACTTCTAGATACATGTAGAACATTCCAGATACTTAGGTATAAAAGCTAAATAAAAGTACCTGCTTGAGGCATTGGTTTGCCTCTAGCTAAAGCCAATTAACAACTCAGTTAGCGAGACAAACCTCAAATTCTAACAACAATGATCTAGAACTAGCTGCATACTTTTTACAGATTACCAAACACTGAACATAAATGGATCCCAGTCATGCATTGTTCACCAGTCAATCTACTTATGACATGTCCCAGACAGTTGCTACTTTTACCAACTCAGAACTAAGTGCAGATATTTGCACAGAACAGGTCTCAGACATTAGGTTGTTTACAGATATCTGCCACACTCGTATAAATGAGAACTAGTCGAAATTCTTTTGATCCAAAACATTGTCCTCATAGATCTCGAGTCTGATTGCAGATTTCAGGTAGATTAATCCTGGACTTTTTCCAAGCTGATACCCAGTCAAGTCCAGCAAATTGGTCCAGTTCCTGGTGTCGGCCTGGTTCAGACTGCTGTTGAGATCTGAGGATGATGGGTGCCTCCTGGACAGTAATCCTAAGCAGTAATGAGAACTTCCATTCACAATGAGATATAGTACCTCTTGTAAAACCAATGATGCTGCTAGACTAGCAGATTTAAGAATTCCCTATTTTGTGAAATAATGACCAGCATTTTCTCAGTCCAGAACAGTGGGAATAACACTGATCTCCCAGCTGGCAGGTACACCTTAGCTGCTGAAATCAAGCAACTACAGATAGACAACAGAGAGCTAGTACCACATGTGTGATGAATAAATAGGTAGGAGCAGGTATATGTACAGAAACTGTGCAAGATGTCGGTACAAGAGACCAAGATATAACAGAGAAATTGATGTGTGCTGTGTGCAGCATCATAGGGCGTAAAGAGTATAAGAGAAAATAGGTAGCACACAAAGATTTAATTGTAACATACTGCAGTCATAGGAGGATATCAACACCCCAATAGTATGCTTATACTTTTATACAGCAAATATTCAAGTGATTTTGAGCTGTTTTTATGGCACAGTTGATAAATTCATTGGAACATAACCTCTGCATGCCAAATATCTAGTAACAGCATACTTGGGCAACCAGACAGCCATTACTGGGTTGAGAGCTCCAGATTCTATACCTTCCAGTCAGGTTCTGCAAAACTAAATGCTGCCTAGGTAATTACAGCTCCAGCTATGGTTCAGCCTAATGATTGTCAGAAAAAATGATCTCGGTTTATAGCTCCGAGGACCGAGGGTCTTGGGTATGTAACTCATTACTGGTGATGATCAGTGATAATCGAAGACTTAAGTAATGTTATACATGGTTATGAGCTGAAATCATTTTTTCTGGCCTGTAGTTTTTTTTTTTCAACTCTCGTTTCTCTTTAGGCAGTTTAGTGAAGTAATCCGGGTGTCAAGGGCGTTGCAGGGAAGATAGACGTATGGAGCGGAGACGGAGGGCTGAAATCGATTGAATGGGAAAGGAATATAAAAAGGCGTCGAGCACACGGTGAAGTAGAAGAGGTAGACAGTCTGCCACGATTTAAAGCCTTTCAAGGTCAAACCCAGTATCAGAAGAGGGTACAACATTAATGAACAAAGTATACGTTGATAAAAATCATCACTCATCCTCCGTGGGATTCGAGCCAACTAAGTATCTCTGAAGGCAGATTCCACTCGGGTCAAGTAAACCCGCAACGTAGTACCTAGTGCATGTAGATGAACTATGTACTAGTAACTGTTCACCTGGAGGAGTTTATTGAGTAACCCAGCCAGAAGACCGCAGTTCCTTTATCAGTTTGGCACTTTTAACTGGGCCGTAATAACTACAAGGTAAATGAGTGATGCAGGTTTTTTAATGAAAAACCACTAAAAAGATCAAAAATCAGCATTTTTTGCGATATACAGGATGCTGATTCTTACTATAACGTGAGCAAAAGTGATTGTGAATATCATTCCAACCTAAATTAATCAAATATAGACAGCTAACATAACCCTGAGTACCCAGGTACTGTCGCAGACGGAGGTTTCACTCAATTTCTAGAAAAATGGCAAGGAACTTTATCAATTTGCCCAGGACATCAAAAGTTCCGAAAATTACCTGTTAAGGAAAATAACACCTTTGGGTGACCTCTTTTTGGTCCCCAAAGTCTCATATCCATACAGACGTACTGTAGCTGACAATGACAGAGTCATTTGGCCGCTAGATTTGCGGGGGGGAAAGGGAGGGGATTCAAAAAATTCATCCATAGTAATGAAAGAGAACCCATACAACTTTTAAATCAGTTCGGGCAACCCCCAATCAGCATATCCTGGGAGCAAGGGAGTCAATCGGGAAGACGGCGCCGGAATGATGTGTGACTGTCCCGAGCACGGTTTGAATTAGGGTCGAAATTTGGACACGCCGTGGGGCAACTCCGACAACTCAACCGAAACGGACCCCTGCTCTCAAATTCAAATGGCAACTCTCTTTGATGTCAATGTGCAGATACCATCCAAACATACAGAGAGACTGCTCATCCAGTGAGTAGATGGCCAGTGTCCGACTTCCCAGGCTGTCCGAGTTCCTAGTCTCCTACAGTATCAATGAAGTGAAGACTATACTTTAGAGTGCTCGAAGGACGATTTGGTTGGTTCACACAGATGTTAGGGATTGAGAAACAAAATATAATTGAGAGTAAATGAAAGGATAGTAAGAGCTAAGAGATGAAGAGAAGAGGGGAAGAAAAAGTAAACAGAACAGTGCAAAGGTTCAAAACTTCAAGGCTGGGGCTTTTTGTGTAAATCTCTGGCCTTATATACTTTACAGTAGTCCAATCATGTGATAGGTAACCAACACTCTGATATTGATTGCTTCCCTATGGGCTCTCTGACTGCTCACATTCTTCTAGTGGGATACACCCATTATCTCTATTCAAGGTATTTCTCTCAGGTGTTGTAGGCAAAAGTAACCAAAATCAATACTTCAACAGCCAAACTGAACCTCCAAACCCTCCTTGTCAAAGTTCAATACAGAGTGTCTGGCCAAAAAATGAACATCAGGATGCTTTGCCCGCGAACTGGTTCGCTGTCGCATTTAAGATAACCAAGCTCTTGGCGTCCACTATCCCATCGTCGAGTCTGTGGCGATTCGCAGTTGAGGGTAATTTTACGAAACAGTCGGAAGGATAGTAAATACAGTTTCCTACGCACGCCTGATCCGTTATTGACATAGAGGTGGTGTTACGCGGGAGGAAGAACTTTTGAATTATGATGCGGGAGTTACCATAGAACTAGCCGTAATAGGACATATCAAAGGCGAACCATTTGAGGGGTAATGCAAATCTCATCTAGGCTCCAAAAAAACTGAAAAAAGAGGACGAAAAATGGCGGTGGGGAATGTCGAGGAAAGGAGTCGAACTTGGTTTAAAAATGGAGTAGAAGTCACAAAAAGGTATGAGGTGGTATACATAGTAGGGCTAAAGACCCATGAAGACGTCTCAAAGCTCAAACACATCGTACTTTCCGGAGTACTACTAGATATCTGCCACTGGCTGACCATATGCAGAACATACCTCTGGGAACCCACAGTGAATATAATCTCAATGCTGGCCAGTAAAATCATATTTGCATATTCCAATAATCAAGATTGGGTTACTGATAAGAATATTTATTCATGGATTTGAATCCAATTTAACCCTTGCAACTTCAGAAAGAGGTACTTCTGGTGCTCTACTTTGGAACGCAAATCAACTTTCCGTCCCGGTTAACACAAGCTAGAGCAGGAAACCCATGTGAGTGATTGTCGTCAATAGGCAAAACAAGCAGCTCACTTCCATGAAGAACTCGAGACTTGTCAGAAGGTCCAGAATAATATTTGCAGCTGCTTCCAGCCTTGTGGCCTCCATTGTTAGGTGGTCCACAGGCAGAAACTGTTGAGAAACAGGATGGTGAGCCTTGGTTGAAGGTTTCAGTAATTCCAATATCCTCACCTGGGTCTGTGGCAGTTAGAGCACTACCCATAGCTTGCCCAGCAAAGAGAACAGCGAGGGCAGAGATGACTGTGGCAGGCTTGAAGAGCATGATTCAAGTTGAGATGAGGTGAGTAGGTTACTGGTGGTAGAGATTGACTCAGGTAAGTGCTCTCTTTTATACGTTCATCTCTCTTTGTATCAGCCCATTTTGCTTAAATTACTTCGGAAAACAGCTCGGTTCTGATATGGAAAAGCCGCCACGTTGCCGTTCCAAATCATCTTTTAAGATGATGGTTCTCCTATTCGGCAGCGGGAATCCCTCATTCCCATCACTATGAACATCAAACAATGCTGGTGGACTGTAGTGGCGCCGCAAGTAAATGGCTTTGGTTTCGTTCGACAACGGGATTTTCTGAACTGTTTTATATAGAACGCCATAGAAACTAATAGCTTTCTGCTTTGATATTAATCTCAAGCACAGATAACTGCTCTTTTGAGAGGATATTCCAGCCAAATAAAGAGTTCCTACACACGATTACTTATTCCCATCTATTAACCTGATGAATCTAAACCTGCCTCCAGAATTATACTACTACAAGGACCCGACAGCTAAAAAGATTACATGGCATTCCCATTTTCAAGAACATACTAACTAGAGGGTCTGCTGTACTATGTAGTGGCGTCGGCTATGTTCATTGTTTTCTATTAACAACGGGATCTGCTAAGTAAGGAGATAGCCGGAAGACCAAAACACCCGGTTTTTTTTTTCGTCTAACTCGTCTTCCAGGTTTTTTCGTCTTCTGGCTATCTCCTTACTTAGCAGATCCCGTTGTTAATAGAAAACAATGAACATAGC